>JAYMTF010003214.1:0-15812 GCA_036897485.1 Pelargonium nanum | reverse complement strand
AGAGTTGTCTTTCATGGCGCGAGCGCTCTTCGATCTTGTGGACTCGAGTTCGAGGTCTCGAGTAAAAATAAACATAGAATAAAAATAAAAATGAAGTAAGAGTAATCCTTATGGCTTTGTCATTAAGAAACAAGATTAGGATTAGAAGCAATGCTTTGAAGCAATCTCTTAGTGTTCCATGACCTTAGAACTAAGTTATACAAATGATTAAAATTTTTGTAAATTTGTTACCCAATTATTGAAGTTCAGAAGTTTTGACTAATTTGTTTTTGTTTTAGAGTAAGAGTAATATGGGCATCAGTTGACTGATATAATTTTATATCAGTTGCACTAATAAGGTGGTGACACCTCATTTAAAATAATTGATATACATTTTTCTCTTTGTTTTAACTGCAAATAGACACTTAATTTTTTTTTAGAGCTAAATATATACAAATTACTATAAAAATGATTTCCAATAAAATATTAACTACAAATCTAGACAAATATCACGTTGATAGGTTAAATAAAAAATTAATAATAATTCTTTTGTATTATTACTACTCTTTCGTACAACGCACGAGATGAATACTAGTAATTAATAATATCAAACATTTCACATCTCTTTATTTCGCACAAATAAAAAATAATAGTCAAGTAAAACCTGTGAAAGTAAGGTTGATTTAGGAGATAATCAGGTCGACCTTTTATATGAGTTACTGACAACACGCACAAATCAAAACTACACGGATCAACCAAATTCCATAAAAGGGCGACCAAATTGAAGATCATTAAACATTTCAACTAATAAAGAACATCCAAACTTCACATAACGACTTGAAATCATTCAAACACATAATAAACAACATTTTCAGTATCATATAACATATTGGTTTATAATAAATCAAACTACACTTTCACAAAAACACAAATCAAACCAAACATACACTAAATTGAAAAACATTATAAGCTACCTCACCTTTTGGTAGTCATAACCAACAACACTAGTCTTCAGGAGTACTCTTTCTGGAAATAGTTGGAGTATGAAGGAAAAAATTTCAAACACAAAGCTAGGAAGAGGCAGAATAAAACAACACGACTAGAGCTTTTGTAGAAGAAATACTTCAACATTATTGTTGTGTTTTAAGACACCTTAAAATGTCATTGATATTGAGTTCAATGACACATCATCTGGCAGTGACTTCAAAGAACAAATAGTGTTACCAAACAACCTCTTAGCAAGTATAACTTTAAGTTTCACCGAATGCAAATGTCTTGCAAAAGACTATACAAATATACAAACATTCATCGCAAATTGAATGCAAAATGTTTCACGCACATGCAATGAGTTTGTGCCATTTTTCAAGCGTAAGTGAAGAGGTTTGTTTTGCACAAAAGGTAATAGGCAATAACCAAACAAATTGAATGGTAAATTAATACTTTTTCAAGCCATGACATATAAGATTTCAGCCCAGCAAAGCAAAAGTTCAGAGCAAACCCATGTAAGGAAATTCATAAAACAGAAAAAACAATTACTTCTCCTGCTCTGAAATGCATAATCAAAAGGTAACCATCAATATGAAAATCCTCGAGCAAGACACATAAAATCTGCTAACGTAGATCACCCTGTCGATTTCCCTCTCAATCAACAACTACAACTAAATTAAAACACTCAAAACTATTTAATCACAATCGTAATAGAAAGTAATTCAACACACAAACTCAAATGTCACTACTCACTAAACAAAATTCTCCTGACATTGTTAGACTTAATCTCATAAAAGTCTAAGAAGGGAATCACAGTAAGGTCAGAGCTGCATTTAATTCACTCCTCCATACATAACATGTTACAAATTCTTCATATTTTGATGAATTCCCAGCTCATTTTATCCTATTGAACAGTCCGGTTTGATTATACATACATCATAAAAAAACATTATAAACATCATATCCCACTAATTGCCCTGTAACAAATCCATCTTTCTCTGTGCATTGTTTTGTTTCAAGGGAATTACAAAATCAAAGAATTCATATTTGGATTTGGATCAAATCCAATAGAGTTCAAAATATGTTAGGGACATGGGATTTTAAATGACAACTCCTATCTTGTCATTTGAAATCCTAGTGTTTTCCAAATATTACATTTGTACTTGAAATACAACATTTCAAATCATATACAAGAATCCAAATGAAACCTTTTATTTTGATTATTTCATCACCAATTTAAAAACGAATTGTAAAAAACTAGGTAGCATTTGGATTCTTGAATTTCAGATATAATTTAAAACTTTAGAACTTGAAATGTTGTATTTCACATAAAAAATATGATGTTTGGGAAACCTTTGAATTTCAAATGAGAGTTGTCATCTCAATTCCATTGGATTTGAGCCAAATTTAAGTACAATTTGTTATGCATCCACAAATGAAATCCAAGAATCCAATCTAACCAAAATTAAAAGGATTACAAGTAAGGGTTAAGTAAATTTTGACTAGCTCATGCTACCTTAAATATGCATCAAATAAGTATCATTGAATAGTGTAAATATGTTATGAGTAATTTGCAGTGTTCCCAACTCATAAATCTCTCCTCTCTTTTTTCCAATTTTTGTCATTATCAATTAACTATCACAATATCTTCCCAGCTAATCTGGTGACAAGGAATTATAAATTCTAGCCAATAGCTGCAAATGAACCCAAGTTCAGAGAAATAAGTAAACACAATGAAACATAGTATAGAAACCTGCTTGATTGTTGTTGGCTTCAGATTCCAACTTCTAACCAGTAGTGTGGTCATCAAGGAAGCCTTCCAAATGCGATTAAGCTACAACTTGACAGAGAAGATAGATAATGGTATCATTTACAAACCAGAAGCAGTCAAGATCAACCACTGGGAAGACTTTAAGGCATTATAGCATTAAGATTTTCAAGGTTTAGCCAAGACAGTCAACTAATAGTTGGGAAAGAAGGTTGTCGGATTCCGGCATTTACCTATCATCAACGACAATATATTGACAGACGGGATTTTGCTAGGACACTGATCTCTGATGGCTACTATATATGGTTTCAAAGCAAACCCATGGCTGGAATAAATACTTCCAACTGTTTACACCATAAATAGAAAATAAACTAGAACCTTTCATGTCTTCTGCCACTTACAAAATATATATACCAAATATTAATCATGGGTATTGGAAAAGTAACTTCTTCTTCTTATCTCATCTCCATTTCCTTTTCTTCTCTTCCCACCTCTTGTGAGGACCAGACTATTTGCAGAACGAATACAATTTCAAGAAACCAAGAATTAAGCACAACATGGCACAAAGAAGATAAGCCAGACAAAATTCCATATTACTATATTCATTTAAATGTAACATCTATTATAGATTCATATTAACTTGCAAGCTTACAAGTAAAGCTTAGGTTCATTTCAGACTCACTAATTGAGTCAAATTTTAAGCAGGATTGAGTTCCAGCATCTTAATGAACATGCTAACCAAGCTTAGCATTTAGAGACGGGAGTATATAAAAAAAAATGTCTCATCAAAAGAACATACTTCTAGACCTTTATCACCACAAAGGGTATAAAGTAGTAAAGGGGAAGCTGCAAAATTCAATTCAATACAAATAAAGCACAAAACTGAGAGTATAAATAATCAAGAGAGCAACAACATATTTGACTCTCAAAACCAAGAGAAGCTGAGCCACATTATTACTTGGCACAAGATGTTCAATTTACAATTAATGACTATGAGTGCACAATTCAGAAGAGCATAACCCTTTATTTTTCATTAGAGCCTGGTTTATGTTATGCTAAAACTGAATATACAGAGAGCTGTTCAGCAAGTTGTGTTCATTGAGATCAATCATGAAATGGTTAAAATCGTGCTTATTATGCAACAGAATAACCCTAGCAAAGCCACATTATTACTTGGCACTGCCATAACATGTTCCAATAACAACTGTTATGATATTTAGAATCACATAATATATGAGATTTGCTTACGTATGTCTTATGTTGAATAGACCAATTAACTCCATTGAATCGGTCATACCCTAAGATATTTCCTATTAAATCTAGAGTGAATCTCTTACAATGCCCTATAAACTATAAAGGGCGTCTATTCTACATCCGCATTAACAAAAGCATTTCATATTCTCTACAATAACTAAAGAGTAAACCCTTTATGTTTAGTGTTTTTATTGAAATCTAATAGAGAGAGAGAGAGAGAACTGATAGGCAAGCTAGTCATTGAGATCAATCATAATGCGATTAAAGTCGCAACAACTCGCTATGTCTTAAACCTCACCATATAGCAAATCAAATTTGGCAATGTTGCTATGTAGATGATGCTGATTCAATTCACAATCTATATAGTATGACACAATTAACAGCAAGAGAAAAGCACTTCCCTAAATCAAGGCGCTCTGGGGTCGGTTCCGTGCTGCCAGACATAGACAAGCTCATCCCATCCGGTACTGGCGAGAAGGCCCTCGACAAGAACACTCATATCCACCCCAACAGCGAACTCCGTGTGGTGATCGTATCTCCCGACGAGTGCATCCTCCACCATGTAATCCCACATGCACACAGTCATATCATAAGAGCAAGAAACCAACAGATTCTGATGGTGCGGCGAGAATTTGACCTTCCTCACGGCGTAGCCATGGCCGTTGAGCACCGTGATCGGAACTCTGTAGCTCCTAACATCCCAGACCTTGATCGATTTGTCGACAGAGGCGGTGGCGATGCAGCAATCGTCGTACTTGTTCCAATCACAGGACAAGATCTCGTGCTCGTGGCCGGGGATGATCATGGTGGATCCGGGCTCGCGGACGTCCCAGATCCGGACGGTGCAGTCGCCGGAGGCGGAGAAGCCGCGGAGGAAGGTGGCGGCGATGGTCTTGAGCTCGGAGTCGTAGAAAGGAGAGCCCATTTGGTGGTGCTGCGGCGGCGGAGGAGGAGGAGGGGCTCCGCCGAGGAAGTCCTCGAGCTTGGGAGCGCCGGAAAAAATGGAGAGGTCGGTTTGTGCAGGCGGAGCGGTGGCGGAGGAGGTGGCGGGGAAGAGGTGGTTGGAGAGAGAGAAACCGAGCCAGTTGTCGTAATGAAGATCCATGTTAGAGATGGAGATTGATAGGCTTTGGAAATAGGAGCAAATATATATAGAGAGAGATATATATATTCAGAATCTATATATGATGAGTAGTGCAACAAAACAAGTGTTGAAGTTGTTTTTTATATTTTCTGAGAAAGATTCAGAGAGAGAGTGGTGATGAAGATTGAAGAGAGTGTGTTGAGGACACAGATATAGAGGAAGAAGAAAGAGAAATGTAAATATATAATGGCAATGGCAGCTCTCTCTCTCTCTCTCTGTGGTCGCTGTTACTATTAATATTAGTATTACACGAGTATCGAGCTTCTTTCTCAACGCAACCAACATGGTTTTTTTTTTCACTTCCTTATCCACATTCTTTCCGAACAATAATAAAAAAAATAAATAAATAAAAGAATAAAAAAAAATTATGAAGGCTTGAATATAGAGATGGCAAATCAGATTTTGAGTATGGATTCAGGAAGTTGAATTCTTGTCTGAAAGTAGTTCAAGTTGGTTGGGTAACGAGTTTCAGTTTTTAGTCTTTACACACAAAAATGTGTTCGATTGTATGGATTAGATTGACCCAAAAATTCGGTTAGATCTATCTAAAATTGAGCAAAAGTCAAATCGGGTGCCGTGTGTTCATGTCAACAATAGTTCCATTTCAAAAAAACAATAACAATAGTCCCAAGGTCTATATTAGTGTATAAAAGCTTTACATCCATCTTAATTTTTTTACCGAAGGAATTTACATCCATCTTAATTAGTTTTGTATCTCCTGAAGCTTTTATTTTAGTTTTAATTTTTAATTAGGATAATTATTGTTTTGAACTTTTGGACTCTTTTTATTATTTTTTATATTAACTCATTTAACCTGCTTTAACAAGTTACCATATTCCGCGTCAGCAAAAATGTCACGTTATCGTTATTGGGCCTTAGTAGCAAAATGAGTCATAATTAAGGATTAAAACCAAAATAAAAATAAATCCAAACAAGCATAAATAATTAACCTTAAAAGTAATGACAGGATAATTTAAGGTCATGGATTAACTCAATTGTTGCTCCAAAGTGATTGGTTTGTTAATAGGTGAGAGCGTTAGGTGGACGCGCGGTTGATAGCAATGGTAGTGTATTATAATCTCTAGGAATGGATATATTGCGCAATCTGTATGTATGTATAATGTATGTAATGGCATCCCACACCCACATGGTTGTAATGTATTGGACACGTGTGCATTATTATATTGTTTGTTTCTCATTATCACGCACACGTGCCATCACCATTCTATAGTTGCCAATGCATCAGCAATTCAGCATTGCTGTTGTTACTTGTTACTACTATTTTTTTTCAAATAAAATACTATATGATAGTTTTGTGGCCAATATGTGGTGCCCACAGCTCTACTCATGGACCTA
This sequence comes from Pelargonium nanum, assembly GCA_036897485.1. Lineage (NCBI taxonomy): Eukaryota > Viridiplantae > Streptophyta > Magnoliopsida > Geraniales > Geraniaceae > Pelargonium > Pelargonium nanum. The sequence continues at coordinate 9,324 of JAYMTF010003214.1, read as the reverse complement.
TTGTTTAGAGTTTTTTATTAATTATTATTCAGTTAATCTATACAATACCGAATAACCATTCCTTTTTAATCTAGCACCTTACTCCACCCCACCTTTACTCATACCGTTGATGACGAGGCTCGAACTTGAAACTTCAAAGACAATCCAAATCGTTTAAAATGTTTGACCCAATCAATCTTAGTTAAAGTTTGATAATTTTAGAATTTAGTAAAGAGGAAACTCTTACAAGACTCTTTAAAGTAGTTTTTTTTATTTTTATATGAAAGAGCTTCTGTTAGGGTGTTTATTTTGTCATATTTGGTGGCCCGGAGCCCGAGCCCCAACCGAACTAGAAAATAACAACTAATATGATTCATATTTGATGAAACAAAAATAATTTTGATAGGGTGTAATAAAGGTTTGTCTCATACGAGTGTAGGTGAAAACATAGTTTAATGTTGAAGCAAAAGAGTATGTATGTGGGAAAAGTTTGATCACACATTTATACATATTTATTGATGTAATCTCTCATACAATTAATACTACAATTTAGTTGTTTATGAACCATCAACATCAACATGGCTTCATTTGAGTGTCAGCACCACCACCTCCACCTCCGCCTCCACATGCACCTAACTCCGATATACTACGAGTTCAAAATGCAACCATTTTTTCTCTTTTTTTTTTTTATAAGAATAAAGCTGATTGGCTGTGAGTTCGGCGGGAGTGTGTTTGCATTTGATTTATATATATACTACTAAAAGGCAAATAATTGAAAATCAATTATTTAAAGTAAAGATAAATGGAGCCCATGTGTCCATGGGAGTAGTCAAAGTGTACACTTTTGATGGTCAAAATATGGAATTATTACTCTATTTCTTTCTTCGTTTATTATTGCATTTTCACTCCTAATATCTCAAATACTAACTTTGTCGTTTTGTGAGATCATATTTTAAAGAGCTTTTGTAGGAGTGACAGAGGTTATGGTGTTGGATTTTGTCACGTAAGAATAGTTTATACGTGGAGGCATCTCATTGCATTCTTCTTCCTTTACCATGTCATTGAGTAAAACAATTCCGAGGTAAATGTTTCAATTTGGTTCCTGAATTTTTATATTTCGATCCGAATTAGTCTTTAAATTTTTTTAATACAAAATAGTTTCCAAATTTGCGTGCTTTGGCCCAGTTTGGTTATTGAACTTTGAAAGTTTAGGAGCCCAACTCAGGTCAATATTTGAAAGCTCATGAACTATTTTGAATCAATGCTTAAAAACTCAGAGAACAAATTAGGTCAAAAAACGAAAGTTCGAAAACTATTTTGAGTTAAAATACAAAAGTTAGGGACTATTTTGGGTTAAGAAAAGTTCAGGGACTAAATCGAATCGAAACAAAAAAGTTCAGAAACCAAATCGGAGTTTTTAACTATAATTAATAAATATAGTTATATTTGAGTTTTTATACAGTAATAAGTTAGAAAACTGTTTAAGAGTTCAAGATGGTTGAAATACAATAAGTGAAGAATAAACTGATGAAAGATTGAGTTTGGTTATGATTTAAAACATACTTTTTAAGAAAAGAGAAAATAAAGAAACATATAATATTAAGTGAGAAACTTTTGAAGATGTGTATGTATCATGGAGGCTGGAGAAAGTAGATGATGGGATGGAATCTATTGACAAAAGATATCACAACTTCTACTTTTGTCTGGTCTTACTCTTATGTCTCTCTATGCTTTAGCTTTAGCTTTAGCTTCCATCTTTTTTTATTTTTTGGCTTTGTCATCTGTATCTATGTCCACCTTTCAGGCTCCCCACAAGAATCCTTGTTTGCTTTGCTGCTATATTTATCAACACCACTTGATTTTATACTAATAGGAAACCTATACATACAAGGAAAAAAGGGGGGGAAAAACTCCTTACTGTTCACATCCTTGGCTCTACCTATTGTTTGTTCTAGCCTAAGCATGCCAAAACGACATATTCCTTGCGTGCCCAAAATTAGTAATCCCACTTTTCCATCATGTATACATTAATCAAGACAAGGATCATACCAAACAAAGACAATGTACAAGAAAATGAGGGTGTGTGTGTGTGAGAGAGAGAGAGAGCACAAAATTGTTGAAGTTAGGGTGTGTTCTGACCGGCATTACTTAATCACTATCAAGTGCAAAATAGTTATGATTGATAAGAGCTAAGTTGGCTGCTAAAATATATTTCAACTTTTCCGGGATGCATACCGGGCTTCACAGTTCACACTAAACAAAACAAGGTTCAGAGAAGAGAGAGACCGCACCGCTTATAATCCTAATTGCCATTGCAGAAATGTCACATATTCCCAGCTGATTTGAAGTGAAACTCATCTGTTGTTGAGTAGACAAAACCTTCCTCTTCAAGATATTTTATAGCTTCCCTGTCAAAACAATATATAGTTCAGCAAAAAGAGAATCTACGTGTGTGTGTGTGTGAGAGAGAGAGAGAGAGAGAGAGAGAGAGACATGAGCTTTGGCAGCGGAATATTTAATTGTTGGGCAATAACATCACGGTGTGCACCCTTCTCTGAATCCCTAAAACATTGGAAGACATGAAGGTGTCAATAACACTATTGAATTACCAATATACGTTCTGAAGCAAGCACTAAGGAAATCAACACATGTCAAAAAGCAAAATTTGTCCACTTCATCATATGAACAAGGACAGAACAGCAAAATGCTTAAAACCATATGGTTAATTTTCAGATGGCGGTGAATCTAGTATGCATATACTATCTGCTTTCTAACAGCATCTTGCCCCCTACCACTAGCATGGATCATTAAAAACTACTACAACTCAAATACAGAGGGAATATAATGTTGCCATAAGAACTGCAAGGAAATGACAAGAGCAGCATCAAGATTAAAAATACTCACTTGATTGAAGATTTCTGCAAAAAATTGAGGACCATTTCTCCGATGTGATCCTGTACATCAACTTTGGCATGGCCAGAGTACTGAAAAATACATAAAAAGAAAATTTAGGGGACGAATGGACCAGTAAAGAACATGGAAATATCGACCTTCTAAAGTTCGATCTCTTACTTGATTTGATGGGGCAGCTTGGTACCCCTTTGAAGGAGTACCCATAACAGAATTTGTCATATGAGGCTGAGAAATATTACCAGCCTGAGCTTTCTGTCACCATAAATAAAGTTCCATCATAAATCCAGTTGTAGGGTGACTGTGTTAGTACATTCATATAGATTTGATTAAATTTACAGCACCTTTGCAGTATAAGATCAGATCATACCTGCAACCTGCAGTTGTAGAGGTGGACATATATACACTCGATAAAGTGGTTTGCAATCTCGTTAAAGTCAGTCACTGCCCTGAAAATCATAGCAAGTTCAGCATAATACTTCTCTCTAATCATGCAGAAAGAGAGACCCCCGAGCAATATTATCCCTTCATCAAATGAAACAGGAAATAGCTACAATAGTCCAATTAATTGGTACAGAGGTCTCTCATAATTGTCAAAACAACAAGCATATCATGTCTGGGAAAGATTTCGCTACAATTAGCATCATCTCTCTCAGAACAATGAAGAAAAGAGAGCATAAAAAGAGAGATGAAGATTTAAGAAATTGAAAACACTTATTACTCATTGCCAGTCCCAAGCATAGAAAGGAGGGTAGAAGTAGGTACAGTCAGCTAAGAAGCACCAATTAATGATTCATCATTTTCAAAAAAAAAAAAAGGGAAAAAAACATAAACATTATAACGTAATTTTTTTAACTAAAAATATATGTTATGTATAACAAATTATCTGTATTGATAGTTTTTAATTGTATTAAAGTTAAATTTTATAGTTTGTCCAACTAAAATTAACACCATACAAGTAAACAAGTCTACATAACAAGCAATCAAGACATTAAAATAAGTTTCAATAAGTTCAAACTAAAGAATCAATACGACCAACACAAATATTATTCCATAAACAAACAATAAAAACAAAGTTATTGCAATCCCTGGACTAAACTTAAAGTTTTTTAATACATAAACATATGTTTTTTTTATTAAAAAGGAAAAGACAGGTGATTAGCATGTCGGGAACTTGTACCATTTACTTTTTATTATTTTTAATTTTGTATTATCCTATTAGCGTGTTGTTGATTCTTGATTAGCTTCCTAATTGTAGTGTCAGTGATTTGTAGACAGCTAGAGTAAGACTTTGTCAAATATCATTAGCATGAATCATACAGCAAAACAAAGTCGAGCATTCCCTACATAGTGAGTGTTACATCGGATACCGAGTAAAAGGACAGATGGGAAGGGCTGCTAAGGAGTCCCCTGGAAGCAAAGTGCTGCATTGATGCCCAAATGCAGTGAAAATAGGCAAAGTTCTTTACTTTGATGAACAGATAAGAGTAAAGAAGTAAGTCCGTAACACTAAGGTACCATTTAGATTTATTTTTTTGGGTACAGTAACAGGTATGGTAATGATGTTTTCATTCCTTATGTTTGGATAATGACTTTCTAGTCAAGAGAATGACTTTGGAATAAGAATCTCATTCTCATTCCCATTCTTGATTCAATTTCCCTTCATTTTTTTAATCCAAACGCTTCCTCAGTTCAATTGGCTTCTTGGGACATAGTCATTTACAAGTAGATTAAGAGAACTAATTGACAAAAGGGCCCATAACTTCACGTCTTCACTTCCTTTTAACACCTTGTTCGTCTGATGCAACCTCCACCTTAAAATCTTTCTAGGCCACAACTTTCCAAACAGTTTATCTCAGACAACAAAACATTTTGTTTATGCTTCACTACCACAGCCCTAAATATACGTGTATCTGTCTGTGTTCCTACCTAGTTCCTTCCCTTCTTTCACACACATATGAAATATGCACATCTATGTTGTCTTTGGCCATATACCACTTTGTTACGTGACCTTTAGAGTTTCAACATTACAATTCTAAAGGACATTGATGAATAATTTAATGCATGAACTGAATATTTTTACCAATTGTACACTTTTGTGGTCACCATCCAAGTGAAAGACTGATGATACTATCAAACTGTAGGAACTCTATGAAGCACTGAGTTGCTCATATTAAACTCGCTATTCTGTATGAATGCACCTATTTACGTTTCATCTTTTCTAGTCACCATCCAAGAGAAAGATAAATGGTGATACTTTGACTACTTTCCAACAACAGGAACTCCATGAGGCACCAAGTTGCTCATATTGAGATCGCTGTTATTAATGAATGCACCCATTTACATCTATCTTATGTCGCTAAACCATATCATCAATCACTTCGTGTTTATTAAACACACAAAGCATGCACTTCTAATGCAATAAACACAATACAATCGTCATGCATGAATTTATTTATAATATTTTGGGTCTAAAAGATCCACGAAATATCAAATAATATTTCCAAGAGTTATACTCAGTACTTCAAATATGTGCTGCTGATGTTGAAAGATTTTTATGTCAATTTGAATATTTTTTTTTATCTCAATAGTATCTCTATTTAGATAGATCTCATAGAAGCAACTTAACAGAAAGACTACAGAGAATATGCAATAAAATCCGATGTTGAAGTACAGGTATTCATTCCTGTCAAGATTTCAACTCTTCAAGGAACTTGAACTCTCCAGCCATTTAATAAACATACCTACTATAACCCAGAGCGTAAGACTAAATCTCATTTGTTTAATCCAAGTATGTGGTTTAATCAACTAATGTTTCCTCAAGGTAAGAGACACAACTAATATAATAATACAGATGCAAAGTGTTTATACACTTATACTCTACACAGCATTAAATTATGGTTATAATGCTAATAGGCGTATAACTTATGGAGTCAATCTTCTTAAGCTAAGAGGTAACTGGACAAACATAAAATTTTAAATGTAAGAGCATATAACTTTTGAACCATTCCATTAGTTTTGGCAAACTTATACATGACAGCAATCACACATTATTAATTGCTGACATGAAAAATTTATGGGATGTTTACTTACCCTTGTGCTTCAGGGAATAGCATTCTAAAATTAAACAGAATCAGAAAACATGACACTAGGAGGCTGAAAAATGCATATCCTATAGGAAAAATAGGAAGTTCCAAAAATATTAGTGATTCGTGTTGGACCAAATATTATGTTTTTTTCACCCATAAGGAACAATAAGAAATTTAAAAGCTGAATTGAACACAGAAAACATACAAGGAAAAGATTAAGAATTGAAAACTGGGAAAAATACTAGGATAAAAATTAAGAAATGCATGCAATGTACACTTACAAAATCTAATAACAAAAATTAAAGAAAAACTTGAATCTTTACCTAATGAAGAAGGTATTTAAAGTCCTTTTACCCTGAAAGCCTTTCAAGTGTCCATGAACACGAACATACATCCCATCCCTAATGTAAACAGAAGTTGTCAAATTAATAAATGACATAGATCAAAAGCAATGATTTATGAACACAACTGGCCATTATTCCTAAATGACATATCTCAAGCTCCACTTGGTTGCAAAAGTATAAAAAGAAATCAAAACAAAACCAGGAAATCTCATGATGGATACTCGATTTCCAAACAGCTATAACTTTCAAAATTTACATTTCCACTCCTGCATATCAGAAACTAAAGAGGCAGTCCATCATTTTGGTGAACTGAGCATTTACTGTCAAGAAATAGACCGAATATGCAAATTATTATAGATTAGTGTGAATTCTCTGCTATTAAATTAATGTTCAACATATACCCGAATTACATGGGGAGGGGATAATAATAAAGTTATAGCAAGAAAGTTAGTATGATGGGTAACACAATTTATAAACATACACAATTCCTTCCATTTCCTTGACTTCCACAGCTTCTTGCACCACCCTACACAAACACATAGAAAAACACGTGAGTGTGTAATTAGATGAGCATATAAATAAGGAATCCCACATCAACAAGCAAAATACTAGAAGTATAATAAGAAACATTTGACATGATTCACCATCTAGTGCAGTCAATCCGTCCAGTTCCATCATCAAGTACGAAAGTAATATCAGTAACCCTGTCAGCTTTGTTGAATACCATGCCCACAAGTGTAACCTGAAGACAGTCTGAACTAAGAAAACCAACCGAGAAGTGGAAAAGAGATCATAAAAATACATGAGCAACAAGGTTGCGAGGAAGATTACATTATTTGCATCAACACCATCGATGAGGAAATTAGACTTATCATTAGTTGACAGAATAGCCTCATTGATCTGCTTTACAGTCAGTGGAAGTAAAACCTGGCTTTCTCGAGGCTGCAAAAGACAAACCAAAATCCCTGAATCATGTGCTTTTGATCTCTAAGAAGTGTTGAGAAAATAAACTATACTTAGTATTTTTTTACGTCAGAGTTACAATTACTATTGTTGGAGTGTAATGAGCACTCTGATCTAGTTCCAGCAACAAAACAGAACACTATTTTTTTCTTCTTTTGCGTCCATTTCTCAATTTTCTCAGCAACCAAACAGAATCAAACGGAAAATACAACATCGGATCGCTAAAAAATCCAAAAAAACCTAACAAAAGAAGTTTCATAGCCAAGTTTTGTTTCAATTCGTGCATAAGATAGGGTGCGAGAGAGAATCGGAAACTGCATTTTCTCTAGGGTTTTGATTCGGTAACAGAATAGAATCCTGAAATCAACAACACGCACGCAAAACCCTAGGTAGAATCCACTTATAAATTCAGAGTAAGAGAATGGAGTGAGCAAAATGTAAGTGTACCTTGGCGGGAGAGAAGGAGGGATCAGTGGTCTGGGTTGCCTGAGATGGCATGAATCCGCCGCCGGAGAAGGCAGCGGCGCCGTCGAATTCGCCTGCGTACATGGTTGCGAAGTGCCTGAAAACCCTAGATGATCCGGACAGAAACTATGCCAAAATTCGTAAGCGAAGACTGAAGAGAAGGATTAGGATTTAGAAATTGTTGGGGAAGTTCCCGCCATTTCTTAGTGGAAAAAGAAAATCTGAATATATTTTCTTTTTATTCAGTTATTTAATTGTATAACTAAATTGTTAATAATAACGAGTATCTCAGCCAAAAGATAAATAAAATGGATCCGGGCGGAGTGCTCTGCGTCTATTGGGCTTGTATGAGTGTTAATCGTTGATGTGACATCACCTAATTGACCATAATTTACTGGCTGAGAGTTTCATCAAATAAATCATGTCTGCGAGTCTTTTTTCTCAATTGTTAATATACCCTACATTTGTTATTGGTACTCTATGTTCGAAATGAGTGTACTTATTTTTATTGCGAGAAAGGTTAAGTAAAAGTTAGTGGTTAATTGATTCTAGACTTCTTGAACTTTCGTGTATTATAGAGTTGACTCCTGATTTGAAACCATTTAACCCATAATGTAACGAGTAATGCTATATGTACAATAATATTTGTGCAAAAGTGAGATGTCAATTATCTATATATGACATATCAAATATTTTGATGATGAGTTTGACGAATTAAAATTAGTCAAGTGTACAATATGTCTTATAAATTGGGCGCTCCACGCTAGAAATTCATGGGAGGATAACAGTATCATATGTGTCCGATTATTATTCATTTAAACTAAATACTAAACTACAAAAAATAAAAAATAATGTTTGTCACATAGACTGTCACATCATTTTGTACATAAAATTTTTGTACAAAATTTGAGACAAAAAGCATTTCTACTATGGTATATGTTAGAATAGTTTTGCCTACAAAATATAATTTGGTATTAATAGGCAACTTGTGAAAAATCATTATAAAAAAGTTGGTGAGGTACTCACTGTACAATTGAAATACAGGAACAGGATTAAATGGCTGGGTCTCACCTAAATGAATTTATGAGTACTAAAGAGGAGAGATGGCAAGATCTACATCGTCCATTATGTATGTCTCACAAATCCTCAACTTCTTCAATTTACAACTACCCTAATGAAACAAGAATATACCTTCACCAGTTCGGCAAAGAAAATGAAAGGCAAATTGACCAACCATGAAGAACTTTAGCTAAAATGATAATTTTCTAATATACATAAAAAATCATTCATAGGAACGGAATTAAAAACATGACGATATTCTCTCCTCAATGAAGTAAATTAAAATTAACATGTTGATGCTACCACATAGAGTCAAAAGTCAACACGACAAATGATGACACATGACATGTGATGTCACTTGGGCACGTCAAATTTTATTTTCAAAAATAAGATTTGATTCGTCTTCAGAGATCTAAGTTTGTCGTCATCCTCACAAAGACAAACAAGTTATCCGCAAAGGTTGTTAGGATCGAAACGACCCGATGGACAAATATTTAGAGATAGGATATAAAATG
>JAYMTF010003213.1:0-15812 GCA_036897485.1 Pelargonium nanum | reverse complement strand
ATATGATTTATTGAATTGTAACAAGTTATTGATTTTAAAATTAAATTAAATTTTACATGTGTAGTTCAAATTTAATTAATAATATATATGTATAGTTTAAGATTTTGCTAACTCGTGTAACGCACGGGGTTTATACTAGTTACAAACAAAACAAAAATCTAAGCCATACACAGATTAAGAGACAGTGGAAGTCTAATATAAAAGTAAGCAAATAAATAATAAAAATTTACAAAATTCATCATTTTCAAGGTTCTTGCTTTTTTACACGATAGATGGATCTTTACAATGGATCAACCAATTACTCTCTAACTTCTATACTATAATATGGTTTATTTTTATTTATATTATAAACAAATAATAGTTAGTTAATATGATATACTTATTATTTGTAACTTTATTATATATGTTACATTATTTTTGTATTAAAATAATTGTTATATTTTTGTTAAAAATTTGTCTCAACACGTACAAGTGTTTCATTTCATTTTGAAAAAAAATTAATTTTGCAATAAATTATCGACAATATCTTATAATAAGTTAGTTAACATCTTATGAATGTATTACTACACGTGTATATGTATGAGATAAGAGAAGTAATATTAAAAACTTATGACGTTAATAAACTAGATCAGATAAAAATCTATTTTCTTTTATGTAGTTTGTTAAAAATATATTAGAAGATCAGATATGGAGGCAATAGTCGCTGAAGAGAAGGAATTATGAGCAATGAAAGGAGGGTCCATGGGCATGTCATATGTTTTGTCAATAAATGAATTACATAGCATGTGGTGGACAATAAATCAGCCGATATTTGACGTTTTCGACCGACATGACATGACTCGCAGACCAATAGAAGATCTATTCATTATTAGTAAATGAAAAACTAGTGATCGTTGGTAAAATAGCATATTAAGAGACCAAAATAATATCTATAAAAAAAAGAGAGAGAGACCAAAATAAATTAAATAATATTAGGCGTGGCTAATAATAATGTGGGAGTGGGACCTTCAAAATTGAGGCAAATTCACACACAAATGTGAACGTCCATATCAAAAGGATTTTGAGGTCGATTGTGGATTCGCGGTGTTAGTGTGTAATTTTAAATATGCTCTTACACTTTTAGGGTTTATACAATTATACTATGAGGTACCACCTTGGCATCTTCGCACCGACCTTGCTTCGATGTTTCAGCTTTGTGTTTTCGTAATAGATTTATTATTTTCCACGGTCACGGACCATATATTATAATAAATGGTCATTTTGTCTAACTTGTTCATGGATTTTTTTGAGTTTAACCCTTAATTATGATTTTGTCCCATTTGAACTATTATAAATTATTATTTTTATCAATTAAATTGACTCAACCGGCTGTAACCGGTGTTCAGGTATCACGTCAGCATTCGTTGACACATCATCACGTCACCTCACGTCAGATACAGAGTACACATGTGCATACCACAACATCACATTGTTTCATTATTTCATAACCCGCAGCTAAAACGACACCATTTTGGTTGTGTATCATGTTAAAATTATAATGAAACACAACATTTTTGTCTGATGTGACATGCACACGTGGACATTGTATCGGACGTGACATGATGACATGACACCTGAAAACCGGCTACAAATGATTGAGTTAGTTTAATTAATAAAAAATAATTTACAAGAGGTCAAACAAGACAAAATTCGAATTAAGAGTTAAACCTAAAATTAAGGGTAGTAAGTTCAAGGGAGACAAAGTCATCAACCCCATCATAACAAGATAAAAGGAGATTTTTTTAAGTAAATACGAAATTGATATGTATTGCTAACCCTCTTTTATCTTAATTTTCCTTAACCACGATTTGTAAATTGTAACAAAAATTGAGCACTTGAAGAAGTCAAAAAGAAAACGAGAAGTATGTGTGTGTGGGGTGTGTTTATATATTAAAATAAAAAAAATGAATAATTTAATGAGGTGGTGGAGATTCTCAAAGTAAACTAGTAAAGTACAGATATAAAGCAGCAGGTGGTGGTGGAGCAGTGTGATTACTCAGTTTGACTAAAACAGTCGCCAATCCGAGTAACGCTGGTACCGTGTGAAATGAAATAATCACTACTTTACATTGACACGTACAATGGGAACACGTCGTATAACTTTTACAATTTGTCGCCAAAACTTCTACGACACACTGCTTTTAATTGACTAATCAGTAAAAGAGAATAGTCATTAATTAATTTGAAGTGCTAAAGCGCCCAATTTGTTTACTTATAGTCACCAATTTAACCTTTTAGTTTGAGATATATTTTCGGAACCAGAAACTATGTTATATGAGGACAAAATATGTGTTGTGATATATAGTTGAAGATAATGTTATTATAATGTGTGGATTGATCAGACCGTGATATTGGACAAACAAGCAGCGGAAGATAGGCCACATTTCAGGAATTTAATGTCAATAATCTAATATTTTTGTTTTTCTTTTCAACACTAAAATAGTGACAATATTATTAGGATAGGAACAAATAAAAAATTGTGTTTCAGACGAAGCATGTGCAGGAGATGCTGTAAAATCTAGCAGAGGTTAACTGCTTTTTAACCGGTTTCATTTGGATCCTCCTAAGTCCTACCTACCTACCTACCAATAATCGTTTATTTAAAATTAAAAACGCTGATTTGAAACAATGGTCATATAAGGGGCCCATTAAAGTTATATTGGGCTTTGGAGTACAACAAGACAGCCCAATAGCCCATACTGAAGATTTTGAAGATGTACTCCAAAAACCCAACCCCTTTACCATCTTCCTCTGCAATTTCTTCACCATGTCAGATGGAGTATACCAAACCCTAACACTCCCATTAGGAGAATGTCCAATTCGTTTGTGGTTCATGTTTGTGATATGGTTTCTTTAGCTTAATCAGCTTCGGTCTCTGCCACTCGTTAGTGTTGGATGCAAAGGTAACTTCTTCAATTTGAGCTCTTCTCGTTTCTTCTTTAATTGACATACAGTGTATAGGATTAACAACCCTTTTGTTTTGCTCCTCAGAAAAATTCAAGAAATGTTATAATCTGAGATTGATTTTTTCCCTAAAATCGTTATAATGTTGAATTTCTCGTTAATTTAGTTGCTTTGTGTTCGATGAGATGAATTTGCCTCGCTGTTAAACACGAGGCTATGAAAGGGTAGTAGTTATTGTTGTCAAGTTCCCACTGTGTATGAGCTTGCTGGGAGTTGTAACCAAAAAATTTGATATCATCTGTTGCCATTTGAAAATGCCCAACTGTGAGAATTTGTTGAAAATTGGCAATATTCATATATTGTACTTCATTGTAATTTAATATTAATGTTTCTGTTTTAGTATGCTAATTGGCTGCGAGCGTTAGTAGCCTCCCAGTACCTTCATTAGCTGATAGCATCTATCAAATTGTCATGAATAGATGCTGTGAACATCGTCTCCTTTTCTTTTCTTTTTTGAAGTAAATTGAGTTTCTGTTTATCGTTCCTTTCTTATCCAGCTTTCATTGTCCACTCATTGTCATTCATACCTAGTGTATATCACTAGTGGACATACAAGCAATAAAATGCAGTGATTGACTGCTTGTTTAAACTGCACCAATAAATGTGGCAGTGTTGAACACTAGTTTTATATTGTTCTCTTGCACAATTGTAATTCAACAATACGGATACAAGGCATAGAAAAAGATTTGGCCTTACTGGGTGGACAGTTGGACATAAGTCTTGGTTTATTATGCCTAACTCTGATCCTGCCCTTTTGGTCTATGGCTCCTACTTCAGTTCAAGGTTCAAACACGTGGAATATGTAAAATCGCGAAATGCCTCTTGTTAGGTAGTCAAGACCTAGGACCTTAATGGTGATGGTAATTAAGTTTTTGATATGCCATCAACCAACTTTTGAACAGGATCTTACTGCTGTTAATTGTTATATTCATACACAAATTGTTGGTCGTCATGAAGTGGGGTGGGGGGTTGGCTTCTCACATGAGCGTAGCACCATCATTGACTTGATTTATCGATTGTATTGACAGTTTTTCTATTGCTTAATTTGAATTCTCATCCTTTTTTTAGATGCTATACACAGATTTTGTTCACAAGAAATGTTTCTCTTACTAGTGAATTTTGTATTTGCAGGTTCCTAATCTGTAATGCCAACTAAGATAGAAGTGCCTTTTAGCTTTCTAGTATATACTGCTCTTCTATCTTCCACGTGTTTCAAATCAAGATCTCTTGGTGTCTCTTTCTCTTATGAAGCTGCTTTTTCCACTCATCAGACAATTGACCCGTGTTTATGCTCTAGAGCGGCCCAACGTTTGAAGATCAATATTTCAAAGTAAGCCCTGACTTAGGGATGGAAAGCATTCAACTTTTGCTATATAATTTTAATGTTGTCAAATTGGGACTGGTCTTAGAATGCGTGGGGAGTTGTGCTTCCCAACATATGAGACAGCGTCAACTGTATATAGATAGCAAATCAGATGTTTTCTTTTTCTTTCCCTAGGAAGCCATATTAGGTATTTAGGTTGTTAAAAGGATGATTACTTGATGGATAGAAATTTGCTTACCAATCACTTACACTATCAAATTTCAAACCCTTATCATATACAATTTGTCTCAGTACTGTAGAAATTCATTCAATTTTGCAATTTATTCCCTCAAGTATAATTAGTTCCATTGGTCTAAGTGTGTAAACTCGTGTTTTATTTTAAAACGAAATTAGTCCTTTGAAGATTTAAACTTTCATCCTAGCTGTAACATATTCTTCCACGGAGTTATCATCAATGCATGTAATTCCAAGGTTAATGTACTTTGTTCTATTAAAATTTTAAATTCAGATCACTGTTTGTAATATGGTTTGTACAGGTTGACCTTTATTTCGAAAACATCATTTAAATTTTCTTCTCTAACTCGGCTATTAAATTTTAGAAGGCTCTAATGAAGGCTTCATCTGCACTCAACATATATTTTATTTTACCGTTTTGTTACTTTTGTCTAGAAGGATCACTTGGTCTATAAGGAGCAGTACAAGTGGTGGTGGATTGGATGTTCCTCCTGGGAGCTCAAGTGGAACTACTAGACTAGTTAATGCTATTCAAAATTTCAGAGTCAAGTTGAATGCGAGATTCCAGGAGCTGAAGAAAGGTTTTCCATTAAAGGTGCTCTTTTTCTTGGTGGGGATTTACACTGCAACGGCCTTTTCCACTGTTATAGGTCAAACTGGTGACTGGGACATTCTTTCTGCTGGCTTGGCTGTCCTTGCAGTTGAAGGCATTGGGGCTGTCATGTATAAAGACTCTCTTCGGTTACTCAAGCAAATCAAAAGTTTCGTAACATTTTTCAATTATTGGAAGGCTGGGCTTACTCTGGGTCTCTTCTTAGATGCATTCAAGTACTAAACAGATAACATTTCAGGCTACCTAATCCTTCGGAACTGATATGGTTGTTTGTGCCAAGCATCAACAAGTGGACTGAAGTGAATTTGATCGCGTGACGTTCATCGCACTGCAAGATGTGCTGTTCAATAGCTGTTGTGTTTCTTATTGTGCTGTTAGCTATCGGCTGCGCTTATTCTCCTCCTTTTGCTATTTTTATTCTGGTTTGTTTTGTTTTGTTATTGTTATTGTTTTTACTTTGCCGTTCGCAATTTGTAAGTAAACCTGAAGCATCAACAACTGATGCAGTACAGAAGTAGTTATTGATCTTACACTTCTGTATACATTATGTAAAAGAGCTATGTATGCACACTTGTAGATAATGAAACTTGCAATCATTTTGAGATGAAGCTAAGAAATGATATTGTTCTTCTACCTAGAACCTTGTCTCATGACTCATGAGCTCATGCCTTGAATTTTAATCTACTGTATAGCAATATCTTTGCAAAGAGACCCTGTTATGGATTTGCAGGATACAAAAAGTTGTTCCAGTTAACAAGTACTGTGTCAAGCTCGGAGCTCGTATGATGTATGATTATGAACCAAAATACCTCAAGAGTCTGCATTAGAACTTGCATTTCTTTTTTATATGCTTAGGAACAACAACATGAACTTCTCCAAAGAAATTGCATTCATTTACTACTACAATAGCAGGACTTCTGCATAGCCCTTCCCGAAATCTGGCTATTCTGCGAGGAACGTTGGCACAACTTCTGTATCATTTGTCCTAGAAATATAGTATTACAATAGTATTTTTCTCCATTATGCAAACTCTATAAAAAGCAGTCTACAAATCGAATCCTCTTTCAACCATCATTTGTTTCACTATCTCAACATCCTCCAGCCTACCAGCTCTATCATAAATCTTCATCAAAAGCTCGAAATTGTGTTCATTATCTGGCTCCAAATCGAAAAGCTTTTCTGCAGCGATCTCCCCAATATCTGCATTGCTATGAAGGAAGCAAGCATACAGCAATGCACCCCACACAGTTGGACCAGCCTCAAATTCCATTTCCTTCTCTATTAAATCATACGCCTTGCGAATAAATCCTGCCTTACCATATAGGTTCACCATACAAGCATAGTGTTCCGTAATTGGGTCCAATCCATACCTCTCCCGTATCATAGAAAACAACTGTTCTCCTTCCCGCACCAAACCCAAATGAGCACAAGCTGATAGTATCGACACAAATGTAATGTTATCTGGCAAAACATCATCTCTCAGCATCTGCTTGAAATATGTTAGAGCTTTTGGATCCTTACGGTGAGCATAAATAATGGAATTCCATGATACTATGTCCTTCTCAGGCATGTGCATAAACAACCATCTTGCTTGATCAAGCTTCCCATGGTTGGAGTACATAACAATCAAAGAATTGGCAACAAAGAGACCACACTCTTGTCCTTGCCGAATCACCCATCCATGGATTTGAGCTCCAAGCTTCAATGACGAAGCACCACTGAGAAGTGCTGACAATGCAACTGGATCCGGTTCAACTCCATCCTGAAGCATCCCTCGAAAGATATCCAATGCCTCTGCCAGAAGCCCGTAACGAATATAACCTGTCAACATTGAATTCCAAGAAACCAAGTCTCGACAAGCAATCTTATCAAACATCTTCCTAGCCTTCACAATGTCACCACATTTTGCATACATGTCCACAAGAGCGTTAAGGACAAACCCGTCCATAGCGAACCCCGAACGCACAATGTGCCGGTGCACAGCCTCCCCAACCTGAATTGACCCGATCCCCCCGCAAGCTTTCAACACGCGAGGGAACGTGAACCTGTCCGGTTCGACACCATCTTCCTCCATTTGGAAGTAGATTGCCATGGCATCTTCGAAATGACCCAATTCAGCGTACCCTGAGATAAGTGAATTCCAAGCAAATGTGGAAACATCTCTCTTAGGCATTTCGTCGAACACCTGGTGTGCCTTCTCAATCTGGCCACTTGAGGCATATAATCTGAGCAGCTTTGCAGAGATGCCAATATTCCTACGTAGCAGGTATTTGGGTATGATTCGGTGAATACGAAAACCATGGTCAAAGGCTTGGAGTTTGTAGCAGGTTTCAAGCAGGGAAGAGTAGGTTTCAGGGTCGACGGTGATGCCATTGTTGGCAGAGGCTTCGAGGTCTTGAACGAGAGCATCAAGGGCCTGTAATTTGGTCTGGTTGTAAGGATTTTGGCGGATCAGAAGCGGAGTTGGGGATGATTTTGGGTAGGAGATGCCACTGATTCTGTTATCTCGAAACCGTATGTGTTTTTGTAGTTTCAGTTTCTTGTTTTTCTTGTAATTGCAATAGATGGTGATGCTGGTGAAGGAAAAGATAGTGCACAAACTCGGTGGCTGTAGAGCGATTACCATTCTTGACCATTGACACATTTTTGGTACGGGACTGATTTATGTACTCACAATTTTCAATACTTTTTAACACAAATATTTCGTGCTTTATTTTTTTTCTTTCCTCATAGTTAATTGATGTATTAATATCATGATTAGCTTATGATACTAAATAAGTTTCAAATTCTAGTAAATTAGGGAATAAGAGAAAGGAAATCTTTTACTTTATCCTCAATGTTTGATTAGAGTGATTTTGTCTAAATTTTTGGAGACAAAATACTATTATTATGAATTCCATTTTACATATCAAAAGGGACAATTACACAAATCTTTCTCGTGATTTTGTCCACAAACAGAAGACTACCTAATTTAAAAATACACAACACATAACTCTCCTAAAGTATTTATCCACGGCAATTAACTATCTTAAACTTTTAAATCCAAATTTTATTCTCTAAAAATATTATTATACCCTTCTTTTAATCTTAAATTTTCTAATAATGGTATTTCTTTTAGTTTGTAAAGAAAAATCAATAGCCTTTCGCATACTATAATATTTAGCACGTGATCCGTATGTATGTTTTGTGATTTACAAGAGACAACAAAAAGATTGTACCATGTGAAAATTATTGATTTTTTTTCACAAATTGAAATAAATATTATTATTTGAAAATTTAAGATTAAATGAAGGGTATAATAGTATTTTTAGAGAACAAAATTTGAATTTTAAATTTCAAGGTAGTTAATTGTCGTGGACAAATACTTTAGGAGAGTTATGTGTTGTGTATTTTTAAATTGGGTAGTCGTGGACAAAACCACGGGAAAGATTTGTATAATTACCCCCATAAAAAATGCACGATGTGCATTTTAAAATCAAATTAGCTCATGTCTCATGCATTACACAATAATATTTATAATAATTTAATAATAAATAAATAAGTGATAAAAGAATTATTTCAAATAAGTTAAAAGCTTACTATAAATAATTTGATTTGTATATTTTTATAATGAAAAAAACTTTGAGCCAAAAATTTGAGAAACGAAAAGGCAATGATTTAATATTCATTATAACTTCTTTTTTTATTGCGAAAAATGCATTGGAGGTTGCATGTTTGTAGATAGTATAATTTTGTCAAGGAAAAATCGGTGACATTTGTATTAGTAAGAAAATTCTTTTATTGGAGTCTGAGTATTTGAAGATTCTGAGCACAAGAGATTTATTGTTGTAGCTATAAAGTTTGTTTGTTGTAGTTAACAGTCTCAAATAAGTTATTGTTGTAGTTACTACTAAGTAGATTTTGTTATTTGCAATGAAGTTTTTATTTGAGACAATAAACCAAGTGTATGAGGATCAGAGGCGTATAGGGTGAGAGGATAATGGCACGACGACGTTCGTTCCTGACCTAATTTGAACCCAAACCAGACCAGACAAAAAGTTTTTACAATTGACCAGACCAAACCTGAACTGAATTGAATCAGTGCGATCCAATTACTAAAATTGATTAAGTGACTGGCACTCCAAAATTTGAAAGTGTTTAGTGCAATTTACAGAGTCATGAGTGCGTCGCACTTAACTTAGTCTCAAACTTGTTGGCTTGCTGTGCATCTTCCTCTGCATTATTCTGCTCCTATTCTAAAGTTAACATTAACATTATTGCCTGCTTCCAACTCAAGTCAATGCCTGCAAAAACAAATTTATAACTAGTGAAAGCCTTGAGTCCAAGACTTCCTCATCTACTAGAATTTAATTTATCATCATCATCTAATTTATCATCATCATCATCAATCGTCATTCCCCATTTCCGTCCGTGCCTTCAGGACTCACTTGCTCGCCTTCTGCCTCATTCACAGAAAAAAATATCTATTAGCATGAGATCCTACTGCTAAGGCAGACAGCTCATAAATAACATAGCATGTTACAGTGACAGTAGCTAAATAAGGTAAGCTATCCTATAATAACAAGGACGACTCAGTGCACGAGACTCCCACAATTGTGGGGTCGGGAAAGAGTTTTTTCTCTTTTTGTATGCAGTCTAGCTATGCAGAGATGTTATTTCCGTGACGTAGAGTAGTATATTTATGTACAGTTCAAAAAGACTTGACCGAGGGAAGTGCAACGATTTGATGGTGAAAAAGTCAGAAAGGTACAATAAATGAAACACCAAAACACACCTCACATTCAGCAAAAATTGGCCGAACTTGTTGGAAGATCTCATCCACAGTTCCTACTGCATTGATCTGCATCCATCAACTTTGGTTACTAAAAACCAACATGAAAATATTAAGTGGATGAACTTCATTTCTAGTCCAATGATCAGAGCTGCTACAATCAACTTTCAACACAAGACGACAAGAGTTCAACAACACAAAATCATAGTGGAACTGTGTTCACTTCTTACATCTGCTGATCACTAAATATATACCTTGAAGAGTTTTCCTTTCTGGGTATAGTATTGAATAACAGGAAGATTCAATGCTGTAAATACTGCAAGACGTTTCTTAAGTGTATCTATATTATCATCAACTCGGCCCTGCAATCACACAAAACAATTCTTAAGTAAATGGTTTAAAAACATCTGAGTGATGGAAATAAATAATTATAATACATAAGCACCTGGTTACGGCTCAGTACTCGCTTCACCATCTCTTCTTCAGGAACATCAAAGAAAAGCACAATGTCTGGTTCAGCTCCAACCTGCAGTACAATCAATGTTTGATAAAACTAATGGATGTAATATTTACTTTACACATTAAAGAACCTGATTTCCTTGTTTTACTTTTTTCTATCCATCAACTGTAGGATAAGAAGCTTATAATACTTCCGGACATTTAAAACAAGAGTTCAGGATTTTGCAATAATTCTAGAAACTTATCCAGATCTCACTAGAAGACTTAATTTATAAAAAGATCTTTGAAAATATAATCAGAAACGCAAACACATATATTCACTTAACAACCACTTGAAGGAAAAAAAGAAAGAAACTCACAATCTTCTCAAATGCTATGCGGTTCTCCTCGGTTCGTGGAAAACCATCAATGAGAAATTTAAAATTATCACTAGATTCCATAGCTCTTTGAATCAGTTTAATTGTAACATCTGAAGGAACAATTTTTCCTTCTTCAATTGTGCTAAGAATCATGGCCCTGAAAATGTAGTTCTGACTGTGATTAGAGGACTTCCTAAAATATGATGTGCTCATTAATTAACTTCTTAACATGGAAGAGTTCAAAAGAAGAAAAAAAATAAAAAATAAAACTACTTAACATGGAAAAGCAGCATTAGTACCCATCAGCGCTGTTAGAAGATATTTCCCTCCTTAACAGATCCCCAGCACTAAGGTGTGTGAACCCAAAACTCTCAGCTATCCTTTCACATTGTGTACCTTTTCCACTACCAGGGCCACCTACGAACATAGAGCATAGTGAAACAAACACCACCCATGAGCAATACAAAAACCTTACCAGTTTGAACAATCATGCATACATATATATACATTGGCACTTTTTATGGCAGCAAGATACTAACTTCAAATTTAAAATTTTCTGGGTAATTCTAAAAAAACTAAGCTTGTCCTGGGAAGTGCTCTCTAACAATTAGGGTCTGGTTCACATTTCCTTCAAAGCTTACTGTGTTTAACTTCAGACTCGAGCAAAATAATGAGATTTGGATCTTTTTATATCAATGATCACAAGAACCAAGAAGGCAAGAAACGAACACAACACCAATTACCAGAACTTTCATCTTTGATCCTGTACTCAGTACACACTTTTGGGCACCCACAGTTTATTACCATGAACCTGTGAGAATGTGATTCTAGAAAACATAAATAAAGGTCTCAACAAGAGAAATACAAACAACAGTCTAAGTTCAGAATAAGTTGATACTTAATATAAATTCTTATACAAGAAAATACAATCAAAGTTAAGCCTACACGTGTCTTACATGTCTTAATTGTTTAAACATTAACCATTTACTCAAAGTTACATTCGTTGCAATACGTCCTTTACCCTTAGTTATGGAGCAGCATCTTAAATTTAACACAATACAATATACATTATTGCAAATTTTTGGTTCATAGTAAGAATATAAAGCTACATAAAACTAAAAACTAATCATAAAAACACTGCAGAGAAGCCAAAATTAGCTTTCAATTAAGTACAATAGCAATCTTAATTCTTAAATATAAATTAAGGCATAAGAGCGCATAAAATGCATACGTAAGGTTAAAAGAAGTTCAGCTGAAATCAACTATAGAAATAAAAGACCTTAGTGTCAATTATCTTAAAAAGAGCCTCTTATATATGTTACCAAAACATGACAACCTTAGGTGAAGGCATAATGGTTCTGGTTTTTAGAAGGCATGAATCTTCTGAATGATTCAAAGGGTATATTAAAAAGATTAAACTAATTCTGAAAAACGGAGTACAAAAGTAGAAAGGGTTTTTCTACTTACCTAAGACAAAAGTTATGAAAGGGCTTTTCTCTCTGGCAATAACTCTCGATTCTGCCTGCATATAACAATAAACAATGGGGAAGAAATCATCTGCCTGACCTACTTAAAACAACTGAGTGCAATAATTCCAATTTATTCATATCCACCAAAGTTATAGCCTACAAGGTGAGAACCAATAATCTGACTGCAAAATAAGAAAATCTATGTATTATGGAATTAATAAAGATAAGGCATAGCTCATTATATTACTTTAAGTAAAGTTCTAATTTCTACAGTTACTGGTAACCCAACACAACTTTAAACTTGGTTTTGGAGCTGATGTGTCAAAGCAGAAAACTTACAAACCATAACAATAGAGTTTACCACTGCAAATCCAGTACCAAACAACTTAAACGAGCATCAAAGAGAGACGTACTAAAAGTCAAAGACCATAAGGAAAAAACTAGCAGGTCGAATAGCGATTTGGCGCTCGATAGTACTCAACATGGAAAATTGTATGTCCCAATACCAGGTTTAGGCCTGGTCCATATATCAGCAAAAGACAGACTCCAATGAATTAATAGAACCTATATCAGAGTTTTCATAACAATAAGACATATGATTGGCATATAAATATACAGAATTGATAATAATTTTAGAGAAACAGGTTCAAGTTATTTGCAATAAAAGAATGTGATAAGAGATCTTTATGACTAGATCTTCCAAGATGAATGAACCAGCATATATTACCAGAGTGCTTATCTCTGTAGAAAATGGTGCCAAAATCTTCAATTTATAGGCTGCCTGTATTAAATAAGAGAAAGCATATTGTGAGATGGTCGAGGAATAAAGAATGCAATCAGTTATACCAAAGTAAGCACTTACAGATACACCAGTTGCAGTTATTTTCCCAATTCATAAAGCTTTCTTCTAATAACAATCCTACTAACAAACTTGCAACTCAAAATATCATATTGCAGTCAGCAGGAGCTGCAAGACACTGCTCTATAAAACCTTTGCCACACTGGACATGGCTGAAACACTCAGTACAAGAGCCATACAATTTCAATACATGCTTAAGTTTGTAAGGATTTATTGTACTCCCTCCGTCCCAAATCAGTGCCCACTTTCCCATTTTTGCAGAAGTTAATGATAAGTTAGTTAGGGTTGGACTTTCCCCCTTATATCCATATTTGCTATTGTTATGACAAACTTAAGGGGTTATAACTAACTTATATTCGGTATATTGTCGATAATTCATGCATAACAAACTGACCAAAAAATAAAGTAGACACTCATTTTGGGCGTGAGGGAGTGCAATTTTAATTTTTTAAGTTTCAGGGCGCACCAGAAACATCCAGGGATTATAGACAGTGACTAAGAGTAAACAAATTCCAGAAAATGACTGTAATTTGAGTTAGCTACACAAATCATGAAACATCAGCCTCAGTTTCAGCCCGAATAGAGAGATACAAAGTCCCTGTCCACTTAACAAATTTATCAAACAGTGACAAACACCCTCTTAAGAGTTATAATCATGTAATTCAGCTGAATGAAAATTCGATAAAATCATCAAATTCTGCTTTATGTAGATTTACAGAGATTCACAACTGCCATGGTTTTGGAGTGTGGGCAATCACTGTAAATATTATAACTTATTAATTATGAACTCTCCTTTTTAGGCAATTGAACTAAAATAACAATAAATGAATGAAATGTGATTTCATCTAGAATAAAGTTGGGCCAACTAAATACTCTCCAATAATTTCTACTAATTACTTAAAATCTTGCCTTGTGCACTGAATAGATTAACATACCCCATTCATGAAATTTTAAATTCAGAGACCATTATACAGTTGATAGAATGTATCCTGAATCTCTGGAAACAGATGACCCTAAACTATTATGTCATTCTTCTTCCAAAATAAAAGAAAAAGGTCAGTTCTGGGTCAAATTGCACCGATAGAAATTTAATTAATCAATTTGTAAAAGAAAAAAGAAAACAGCGGTGGACCTCCACCACTACTATCACAGAAATCAATCTGAGAAGGAGTATAATTACCTGGTTGGATGTGGATGTTGTAGAGGAAGAGATCAGAGAAGAAAGTGAAGTCACGCGCCTCCACATGTCTTCGAGTCTTGTGATCCAGCGTCTCGTGTTGGTTTGCTCTCACATAGACATTTCGTCGAACAGCTTACGTGAATAGTGCAGTCTTCAAATGCGTCTGTCTCCGTTGGTCAGACACCTAGATTCGGTGGCTTTACCCTTAAAGTTACTTTGGATTATATATTTATATGGATGAAGGAGTTGATTTGATTTTGATATTTAATTGCAGGGATAATTACAAATTACTATACTCTCGACCGATTATTTTAAACATATTTTTGTAACTTTTAACTACTATATACTTTTTCTCGCTCTTTCTGTCAGTTAATTTTGACGAAAAAATACATTATCTCATCATGTGCACAACACATGACTTCAAAAATATTTGAAATAACAATTTTACCCTTCTTCTTCTTCATTAGTCAAGAACAAGTTCATGAATGTTCGTTGAAAAATTCAAAGTTTCGCCGAAAACTTCAAAGTATCACTGAAAAATTTAGAATCTAGTCGGCTTCACTTATTTTTTGTTCAACCAACACAAACACAATACAAATTCAACACAAATCAACACAAATCCAACAAAAAACCAACAAAAACCCAAAATTTGTTCAACTAACACAAATCTTAAACAAACCCTTACATTTGCTTACACAAATCCAACACAAATCCAAAATTTGTTCAACCAACACAAATCTAACACAAACTCTAACATTTGACACAAATCTAAAAGTACAGGTAGTCAATAGTCAATAGTTAAAATGACTAAAGGGTTTTGGTCATTTCACAATTTAACAGACGAAAAATGGACGGAAAGAGCGATGGATAGTACATGATAGTCAAAAGTTACGAAAAAAAAGTTTAGAGTAGTCAGTTGCAAAATGTGTTAATTAAATGGTAGCTATCTCTAATTATCTCTGAATTAAAAGGTAGTAGATTGGATTTTGATATTCATCAATTTCTCCTATCCAATGTTTCATGTTAGACTTGGATTGAATTTTTAAATATGGCATGGTAAAATATATACAATTTAATAATACTCGTGTATGCTTGTGTAACAAATTTTGCGCTTTTTTGGACAATGTCAAACTGATCCCTTTAATTGACAAGAGTTGCAATTTCAACATTTTGGGCTAGTGGTTTAAGACGTTTGTTTCTCTTGAGATCTCAAGTTCAATCCTCTGTTGTTACGCTTACTTATAAAAAAAAACCTCTTGTGATCACCATGATATATGTTAAGGCTCTCTCGTTATCGAGAGGTAAAAGAGTACTTCAACTTTTTAAATAATAATTTTAAACTTTTTTTAAAACTTATTTTTATTTTATAAGAGAATCATGAAACTGTTGTCATGTTTACAGACCCAACGTTGTAGACAAAGCTTGAGAGATTGGTTGGGACACACATTCTATTATTTTAGTGGGGCATAGAATAGATCGTGTAACCACTAAGGGTGGCGCAGTTGGTTATTCTAACTGTGTGAGTGGGATGAGGTCTCAGG
>JAYMTF010003212.1:0-15818 GCA_036897485.1 Pelargonium nanum | reverse complement strand
ATTTGACCCAAATCCAGCATTTCAAATCAAATCATGGTTCCCAAACACACCATTACATTATTTTAATTGTAAAACCTCTATTTATAACTCCTAACTCATTATTATTCAGTCTCTCTCAAAATTGATACACATGTTATTGTGTCATCTTCACACCTTACCACATGTCAATTGTAAAACATTTAATTGTAGCTCTCAATTAATATTTACAAAATCGTTTAACTCACGATAGTAACTTAATTTAAAACGTTAACTTGTTATAAAAATCTAACTCGTACAAAATCTCTTATATATAGTTTTCATTAAGGCTTGTATATGTATTAACCGGTTCTAAATTGAAAATGTAATTGTTCATAATTGAATTAGAGTTTGAGTTAAATTCAAATTTTGGATGACATTACGTTCTGACACGTATTATATATTTTTTAGTGGTAATTACAGTAAACCCCCCTCTGTTTAGAAACAAAAACACATGACCCCCTGTCTTTTAAAAGTTGACAACTAACTACCATATCTTTTTATTGAAAGTGTAAAATGTTAAATGTAACGGAATATTCTATTTTCGTTAACATGTATTGGTCACATGATGATCAAATATTTTTTAATACCCAAAATACCCTCAATGTCTTACTTTTCCATTCACCGGAAAGTCAACAGAGTGTCGCAGGAAAAAAAAACATCAATTCGAACCAAAATGCGTAAATATTTTGTAAAATTAAAGACATCATTAGATTACTCCCGAAAAATTACATGAGATCAACTAAAAATTTGCATAAATGACAAAATTACGGTTTTTAAAAAATTCATATTTTTTAAATTTGGACTGTAAATCACCATTTTTAAACCATTGAACTTCATTTTTTTTTTTTCAAAATTGAACCAATATTCTTGTTCCTCTTGAAAAAAATACTTGAAATCGTGTAAAAAATCACTAAAATCATAGCTTATGAAACAAAGTTACGTATTTTTCCTCATTTTCAACTAATTTTTCAGATTTTTTACCAAACCATATCTGTAAGTGCTTCATTATGTCAAGAAAATTTTATTTTTTTTTTTAAATTATAAATCCATAATCATATTACTCTTGAAAAATTATATGAAATCAAGACAAGAATCAATCAAAACGAAGATTTGAGCTAAAAGTTATGGTTTTTTCTTTACTTTTTCTCATTTTCCATTTTTTTGATTTCAATGACATACATTTGAAAATTTGAAGTGAAATTGAGAGCAAAATGGTCATTTAACATTTTACAATATTAATAAAAATATAGGGTAGTTAGTTGACTTTTAAAACATAGGATAGTCATGTGTTTGTGGACATAAACATAGGAAGGTTTACTGTAATTCCCCCATTATTTTATTATAATTTTATAGTAAGCATAGGTTAGTAATTAGACCACAAATAATACAATGTGTGGCTTGTCCGTGTGGGAGTCCATAGAGGTAGATTCGCGAGAAGCAACCTTTGGGCCCTTATGAACACAACACAGCTATCCTCTTCGTCTTCTCATTCCACAATCCTTCGTCTCTAAGAAAACATCGTCATACACTACCTCAATCGCTGTAGTTGCTTCACTTCCAGGTCTGTTTAAATCCTATCGTCCTCAATTTTCCCTTTTCATACTCAATTCATTATATAACCTATATAATCGACCGAGTTTCCGATTTTGGAGTGATTAGGTGTTAGGCTGTGATCCGATCTTCACCTTGTTCTTGCCAATCATGTCGATGCTCGATGCCTTCTTCAACAAGGGCTTCAAAGCTGCTAAATGGTACGCCCCAATTACGAGTTCTGTTTGGATCCCGAGAAAATATTCGAAGACGGGTTTTGTAGTCTCTTACTGAGCTCTATGATAATTGATCTCAGCTTAATTGAGTTGTTATTTGAAACCCAGAGGCCTTTTTTTTTTGAATTGTTGTGCTTATTTATTTGTTATCGAAGTCCTTGGAAGGAACTGAGTACATTCAAAACTGATGAACTAATGTAATCTTTTGGCGATGCACAGTTTTCTTATTTATTCAATTTCAATGATCTCTTGATTTTCACAGCAAAACCCTACTAAAGTTAACAATTCCCCGGATAAAGTTGCTGAGGAATAGAAGAGAGATTCAGATAAGGCAGATGCGCCGGGACATTGCCAAGCTTCTCGAGACTGGTCAGGAAGCTACTGCTCGCATCAGGGTATGAATATAATCACCGGATGATACTTTTTTGTTACTTTTTTTTTTTGTGAAATTTGTTTCTATTTAAAGATTTTAAGCCGCAGTGGTTGGTAATTATCATGTTATTTGCATTTCGTTTTCAGGTAGAGCATATAATAAGAGAAGAGAATATGATGGCTGCTCAGGAAGTTCTTGAACTATTTTGCGAGCTTATTTCTGTCCGTCTTCCCATCATTGAAACTCAAAGGTTATTTTTCAAATCAACTGCTTTGTAGCTTGAACTAAGTTTCTTACATTATTGTTAACAGTCTGGAACTAGTAGTAGTATAGGCTTATGGTCAATTACGTCGTATACCTAGTCTGTCCTGAAATTTGGGCAATCTCTCCATGTCATACTTCTAATATGCTGTTTAGAATGGGCACTTCTAAATAATGGAATGTAACTAGACCCTCACCTTGGCTGACCAGTCATTGGCTGATGGGATTGGGTAGTATGCCCTGCGAACTCTATTTTCACAGCTGATTTGACCTACATAGTAGGTCATGGTTTTCAAATTCATTGAGCTTGTGCTAAGTGTGCAACAACAATCAAGCATTTTTATGAACTAAGTTGGACTTTCTACATTAATCCTTTAGCAAAAAAAAAAAAAAAAATTGGGATCCTCCACTCGTGTCATTGTCCTCTTCTCCATTGTGTCTAGTGCTCTACCCTCTGTTAAGTCATATGTTATTATGGTATCTCTTTTTATTGTCTCTTCTCGTGCTAAGATTTCCCCCTAGTCCTTTTAGTGTAATCTAATTGTCCGTTTGGATTCCATTATTTGATTTGAAATTCTAGAGTTAATTTAAATTCAATGTTTGTATTGTATCCACAAAGAAATTGTATCTGTATTTGGCTCAAATTCAATAGAATTCAAAACATGTTGACAACTCTTTCAATGTCATTTGAATATCTATGGTTTTCCAAATATGAAATTTGAGTTTGAAAGAACACATTTCAAATCTCAAATTTCAAATTAAATACACAAATCCAAATGCAGCCTAATTAAGTTCTCTCACCCTAGCTCACGGGATCATTTTTCTCCCTACATTGTGCATGGCCAAACCACCTTAGGTGTGTTTCCCTCATCTTATCCTAAAGTGGGGAAACTCTAACTTTTCTCAAATAGTCTAACATAAATGATTATCACTTCACTTTACCTCCTCAAAGGCACCATTAATTAGTGTATAAGTTGTGCTATTTTGTCCGTTATCCTTTTGGCTTCTTATTTTTGTTTGTTAAACAATTACTCTTCCCTTTGGATATTAGGTCAGATATAAAATTGACTTAAATGTATTTTCAGAAGAGATTACCTTCATGACAACTTTTTTCCTCTTATTGTCTTCAACTTTTTCAAGATCCAAACTTGACATTTAAGGTTTACCGTGCATTTATAACTGTCAATTTTTCTTCTGTTCCCACAAGCTTTGAGTTCATGTCTTATATGTCATCATGGCTGCATTTTATGTCTCTATTCTATTTATTTCTGTCTTTAACACTTCTTATCATTTTTGCAATTCTGTAATTTAATATCTAAAATCTGAACATTGTATAGGGAATGCCCGCTGGATTTGAAAGAAGCAATATCTAGTGTATGCTTTGCTGCACCAAGATGTGCCGACTTACCAGAGTTGCAGCAGGTTCAAATGCTATTTGTTACAAAATATGGGAGGGAATTTGTAGCCGCTGCTACTGAGCTGATGCCGGATTGCGGTGTCAATCGCCAGGTCTGATGAATTTTGATTTATAGTTTGGCTTATTTATGAGGATAATTGCTCTAATGCATCATTATACAGTTTTCTTATGATATGCTGCTTGTGATATACGATCGCAGTTAATTGAACTTCTGTCAGTTCGGGCTCCTTCTGCGGAAACAAAACTAAAGCTTCTGAAAGAAATTGCTGAAGAGCATGAGATAGATTGGGACCCAGCTGCCTCTGAAACCGAACTTTTCAAACCACATGAAGATTTACTGGTGAGTGAAAATTCCACTGCCTTGCTTATGTACCCCCTTCCTGCCTCATGCATCTCTCCTCTTTGCCAGGACGGGCCAATACAGTTTGTCAGTGGATCCAAAGTGCCCCTTCCGAAAGAGAAGTATGATGAAACTCTGTACTCTCCTGCTCAAGCCCACTATGAAGAACCAGATTCTGAAGCAGATTTTGATCCGCTGGAATTTCCTGAAGTCCCCAATGTTTCATTACGGCCTAGTGCGACTGTTGCCTCGGCACCAGAAATTGTCCACCCTCCACCATCTGCTCTAAACCCCGGGATTGGTCGTGAACCATCACAACATTTAGGAGCAAATGAAAGTCCGTCACAAAAGCCCTATGTGGAGCATGAGCAAGTGATGCAAGAAAGATCAGTTGCTAACAAGGATGAAACTGTTTCAGCTCCTGCCATGGAAAATAAACAATTTCTACCATTTGCTACTGCCCCGTCGCTATCTTCTGCATCATTTTCTGCAAGTCAAAAGAGTCCACCTCCAACTCTTCCGAGAGTGAAAAGTGATGTCAATGTTGATTTGCAAGATGTGTTGGCGGCGGCCCAAGCTGCAGCAGAAAGTGCTGAACGTGCAGCTGCAGCTGCTCGCTCTGCAGCTAGTCTGGCTCAGCTCAGAATAGCTGAGCTGACTAAGAGAAAGGATGATCAACTGCCAGATAATAACTGTGAAAACCCATTTTCTGCAGATAATCCTAATCAGTCAGCTACCATGGAGAAGCCATATGTCAGTCATCAGAACTCAATGGACAGTTCAGATGGTGATCTACATTCTCCAGGCCTCAGTCAAGATTGTGAACTGAAGCCGGGATCGGAGGGTTTGAATCATCCATCACATGAGTCAGTTGAAGTGGCATTTGATTCCTCTGCTGCTGATGATCGTATTTTTGGACATGAGCAAGAAGTTCCTTACCAACCTCAAAGACTTCCTTCCGTGGATGATGACACATACTTCTCTCACCCAAACTTGTTTACTTCAGAGAACTCAAATCCTGGGTCTGGTGCTCATTCGTTTCCTGATATTTCCCGGTCTGATCATGCTTTTGAACACGAGAATGCTCATCACCAACCTCAAAGGCTGCCTTCCATGGATGACGATTTCTCATACCCGAACTTGTTTACTTCAAACGACTCAAATCATGGATCTGGTGCTCATTCCTTTTCAGGTAATTCGCGGTCCACCCATGATCTATGAGCTGAATTATATTCCAAGTAGGTCATTGCGAATGTTATTTTCAGGATTTTCTGGCTGAGTGAACTTTATGTTTTAAGTATTGCTTTCCTTGTATTTGTAAAGTAAAAGTCGTTAGAATTAATGCAAGTCTTAGCATGGGAGGTCAGATAGCTTAGCTACCTTTGTGTTCATGAAGCATGAACCTTATTATATACTGTTTCCGGTTGGAAACTCTGTTCTGGACAGTTCATGCTACATTTTGCTGGTGAATTTACAGATTAATTCCATGTACAAAAACAGTACTTTCATTGCTGGAAATAAGATTTTGTATTATGTTTATATTCTGTTTCTGGCTGCCAGGGAAAAGTGGAATTCCAATTGAGCTTTGGACTCTTTGGCATAATTTTATACAGCTTGAACTTGGATTCATATGGTTATGAAAAGTATCAAAATTAAAGTGGTGTTACAAGTAGGCAACACAATCATTATTTTGCATGTTAGGGTTAGGGGCACACTTTAAATTCTAAAAGCATTTTTTTTTGTTGAGACTGAGATGCTATTATTGAAAGTTTGTGCGTACCATATTAAATCAATATTTTGAGCAGGTTGAAAAACAAGCAAATAACTTAATATCGATAGAAATAAGTTTTTGTAAAAAACGTTATCAGTTCTTACAAAGAGCATTACGATGAAAATTTCACTATAACCATCTCGCAATGCTTCACACAACGGGTTATCAGTGGTGACTAGGGTGGGGCTTTAGACATACCCGATGTGATAGTAAATACTACATATTCTTTAATCTCCTTCATTGCTTCCTTAAATTCATCCATCTTTTTTTTTTTTGGCCCTTTCTTTTATCATTTTAAAGGGATCGGTTCAGGTCGTTTTGGAACCCTTCTTCTTGATCTCCAATAGTGTGATTTTCATTCTTCTTAGTTCCGAACCTAAAGAGATTCGCTCTACGAGTTTAGACCTTACATTATGTCTAATGTTTCATTTCTGTTGCGGGACTTGAGTTCTTCCGGTCTTTAAATCCATAGGATAGGGCCTTAAAATGCATTATGGTTGTCACGATCTTGGTGGAGTCGTCGTATCCTATAGGCTATTCTTGTTTCACATCTTTTGGGACCTTATTTTCTTGGAAGCGAAGAGGAGAAGAAGAAACTATTGAGCGAAAAGAAAGCGTGTCCCGTAGCTCAAGGTTGATGGGAGAGAGTGAAGTTGGCTTTTTCTTGAGAACGAAAGAGACAAGAAATTTCATGAGATTGTTTGTAGTGTTTGGTTGAAGCATACCGAGAGTGGCTATCTTGGGAGCATCTCCAAAGGTGTCCATGGAGATTCAACACCTCTTCGCCCCTTGGATTTGATGGTGACAATTAGAATCGATTATTTTTTATTCGATTAGGAGACTTTACTTTATAATATTTCAAGATAGAACCAGTAATGCATCACTTAGAGCCGATAATCAAAAGAACATTGAAATGTGCGATACATTAGGAACAAAGTTGTTATAAGAGTCTTGATACAAAATTTCACACTTGAATCTTTTGAGTTGGGATATCAAGTGAACACTTGATTTTTGTACTTATGGCATGCAGCCTCAATAGAGCAATCTCTACCATAATGTAAGCAGATCTCTACCAATGTAGCTTCTAAACAGAATTTAGAAAGGATATGGAGAAAATGAATATGAGAAATGTAGCAAATAAATCTACAGGGGTTGAGGATTCTAAGT
Organism: Pelargonium nanum; assembly: GCA_036897485.1. Lineage (NCBI taxonomy): Eukaryota > Viridiplantae > Streptophyta > Magnoliopsida > Geraniales > Geraniaceae > Pelargonium > Pelargonium nanum. The sequence continues at coordinate 8,705 of JAYMTF010003212.1, read as the reverse complement.
CAAAGATTAATTGGCTTAGACTAAGCCATGAACGATGTGATGACACCTCATTAAAATTCATGGATTCGGGCGGATCGTCTCACACCCACCCAATTCTCTTGGGTGGGTATGGATTAAATTTAATGAGGTGTCATCACCTCATTAGTTTGGCTTGGCCTAAACCAAAAATTATATGGCTTAGATTCCTTATTCTCTCTCTATATATATATATATAAGAATAAGGAATCTAAGTCAAACCATTGAGAGCTTGACACCACATTAGAATACCCCATTTACCCAACCAAGTGAATTTGTGGGAGCGGAGCGACACGTTGGATCCAAGCAATTTAATGATGTGTCATAATATCATTGGTGACTTAGCATAAGCCAAATAATTCATAGCTTAGGATCCATAACCTCTATAATATATATATATATACATATATTTATATTTGAACAATAAAACCTTGGAACTATTACACCAGTTCTGCAATTCTGTTGTAAACGTTGCTTATTTGACAATGACAGATCATTTGAAGCTTACTATCTTCCATTTTTGTGAAATATCTAATCCTCATTGCCACTTTTTCATAAAGAAATGTTGAGGGTCATTCCACACAAATAATGTGGCATATCTTCCCTTTTCATGACAAAATAAAAACCTAGCACGTGAAACTAGCTCTGATTTACTATTTCAAATTCATGGTCATTGCACATCCAAATAAAGGGGAAAAACATAACAAAAACCCAAAAATATTAACCAGACAGACAAGGCACGGGCACGAAACCGCCCACGATGCATCAATGTAAAAGCCTAAGCATCGCGCCATTCCCAACTGCAGCAAAAGATACAAATTGCAACTGGAACAAAGCAACTCATATGCACAACATAATGAATACAATGCAGAATGGGCTTACAGACTCAAATCAGATGGACACCGTCGTTAATCGTTAATAATAATAATAGAAGCAAAAAGAGAGATAAGAAAATAGAGCTTTATAATTAAGAGAAAAAATAAGTCGGCAATTAACTTTTTTCTTTACTTGAGATGTGGCAGGGTCACCTTGGACCAGATAACTCAACTGCATGCAGATTTTCAGTTGAGTCTACGATCCAGTCGGAATTAGGATGAGGAGCAAGCTCCACCTCTTGCCGAAGAACTTCCACCTTTTGCCATTCGTCCCATCTCTCAGCCAACCCGTCTCCTTCGAGCATTCTCACGACTTCTGACATCTTTGGCCTGTCCATCGGAGAGCCTTGCGTGCAGAGCAACGCAACCTGAATTAACTGCTCTACTTCAGCTTCTATGTAATTTTTCTGCAGATCGGGATCAACCAACATTTCTAATTTCTTCTCTTTCAGAAGTCCTTTTACCTGAGAGTGCCAGCAAAAAATCAGTAAACAAAACTCAGTTCAAAAGGGACATTATCGAGCATGTGCTATACCAACAAAAGTTACATATACATAATCTGTTTCATGTCAAAGGTCTAATCAGATGTCTATTAAATGTCGAGTTCCACCATGTTTGTCTCAATTGACTCGACCAAGAGCACAAAAGTCGAGATCATTTTAGCAGCCAAGTGAAAATGCAATCCCTATGTCCTAAACTAAGTTAATTGACATGGTGCATTGGCTTTTGAGTTTGAATGACAGTAAAGCAAACAAATAAATGTAGTGTACACAACCATAACTACATACATACCCAGTCAAGCAGCATGACATCGTCATCATTTGCAAGCCGAGCAAGATCAAAAGCCCTCTGTCCGGTGATCAGCTCCAGAAGCATAATTCCATAACCAAAAACATCAGTTTTCTCAGAAGACTTGCCAGTAGATAGGTACTCCGGTGCTATATGCCCAATTGTGCCACGTACAGCAGTAGTGACATGGGTATCCTTGTAGTCCATAAGTTTGGCCAAGCCAAAATCTCCAACAACAGCCTCAAACTCCTCGTCAAGTAAAATATTAGCAGCTTTCACATCACGATGAATGATCTTTGGGTCACAATGATCATGTAAATAGGAAAGCCCCCTTGCCGATCCTAACGCAATTCGTTTCCTAGTTGGCCAATCAAGTGGTGGTTGATCTAGTGGGCGTTCTGAAACAAATTAAGTATAAGAGTAGACAATTAGATATTGTAAGGTCATCCTTCCTAGTAACATGTTTAACAGTTAACAAGAGTATTTTATGCTCTTACTATTCATCAACACGCTTCGAAATACAATAGAGAGAGAGGGAGAAGAATTGGCAAGCAGGATTGTAATTGAAATGACAGGCACCCGCAAGACAAACAAAGCACTGCAGATGCAAGTAACATGAAGTAAGAGGCTAGCAAGGTTTACCCCTTAAACATGATGCAACACTTCCATTAGCCATGTATGGGTAAACAAGTAAGCGTTCAGTTGGCGTCATACAGAAACCCCGTAACCGGAGGAGATTACGATGCACAGCCATGCTTATCATTTCTACTTCTGTCTGAAACTGCAACTCTCCACCAGGTGTACGCTCTTCCTTCAGTCTTTTTACAGCCACCAATGAACCATCCGCTAACCGGCCTTTGTAAACCTTGCCAAATCCACCTCTACCAAGTATATTTTTGTTGCTAAAACTATCTGTTGCAACCTGTAACTCTCGAAGCGAAAACCTTTTAAGCTGACCCAAATGGACTTCTGGATCTTCTTCAGCTGCAAAAGGGAGGAAACCAAGAGATAATCAACTTACTAAACAAATTAAACCCCCGTCAATTTGCAGGGATAGATACGAACCAGGCACATCAAAGAAAAATTCCTGTGGTTTTCTCCGACGCCACCATGCAAATGCAATTGCAGGTGCAGCAAACAGTAAAGCAGCACCAGCAGCCACTCCCCCTGCAATCGCTCCAGTAGCACTATTGCCACCTGAAATGTATAAAAAAAAAATCAGAATATTCTAGAACAAATCCTACCTACTGATGAAATATTAAAAAATTGGAATATTCCAAAAATACTTGGACAAGATTAAATAATGAAAGTGCTTCTGGAAGATCACCTGGTGTTGAAATAGGAGGTGGTGGGACAAACGGCGGAGGAGGAGAAAATGGAGGAGATCCTGGGCAAGGGTGCCCAGTAACTGGGCCACATAGATCCAAGTTGTTCGCAAAACTGCAGAAGAAACATGAACCATTTAGTATGGTCCTTAGGAAACTCTCTAGAAAAAATGACTCAAACTAAGAAGAAACCTTATAGGAGTGAAGAGTGAGAAAGAACCGTTATCCGGAACCACTCCTGAGAGACGGTTGTTTGACAGATCCCTGCATTGCACATTGCGAAATTAGACCATTTTTTCTGGAATCAGTATAATTCCAGAGACGCAATAAATGCTAATGATGTGATATGTTTGTGCAGGTGCATGAGAGAGAGAGATTAGCTTAACACTCACAGAACTTGCAATGATGTGATATTAGTTAATGACATAGGGATGGGACCTGTCAAGCTGTTGTTGTTGAGCCGGCTATCCTTACACAAATTAGAGGAGCAAAATGTTACAGAGTCATCATATGCATCAAAGAAATGGAATTTAAAATATATGCTCGTGTGTGTGTGTGTGTGTGTGTGTGTGTGTGTGTGTATCAGAAGTGCAACTTTTTTTTTTTGAGTTCATATATCAGAAGTGTAACTTGATTATACATAAAGAGCCATTATAATGTCCCCAAGGATAGTGAGTTAAAAGCCAATTTGTCCTAAACAGGATTAAATGGAAGGAAAGAGGTTAAACAGGAAAATATAAACTCAAGGCTGAACCATTCAAGTGGACAGGATACATATAGAATTTAGATTCATATTAAAGAAAGTTTTTGATTGATTGACCATGTGACGCACTCTTTAGTGTCGGGACATATGAGATAGAAACAACCATTTGAAATGAATATTGATCCAACACCAACCCAAATTTTTATTCACATAAAGCTAGCTGGGGCAGCATATTTTGCATGGACTGGTTCCTAAAGCAAAAAATTCAAAAACTTATCATGTAGCTTTAATAAAAGGGTAATTTAAGGTCATATGCAAATATATGATATGAGCTTTATCATGTTGAATTTGAAAATATAATAACATGTGAAATAATAAATTCCACGAATTAAATACTTTTCCCATGATTTTATCATGTTGAATTTGAAAATAAAGTAACGTGGAAAATATTAAATTCCAAGAATTAAATACTTTTCCCATGATTTTCCTCTTTTGAATAACTAAATATAGTTCACAATGCAATAAAAAAAAATACAGAACTGAATACTTGAAAGAGAAAAAACATGATACAAAACCAAAGCCATCAATAATGAAAAACAAAGTAATTGGGTGAACCATACTCACAGGAAACGCAATTTAGACAGCTTGCCCAATGAATCGGGAATGAGACCAGTAAAGCTGTTCAAGTAAAGATCCAAGCTCACCAAGCTAGTCAGGTTCCCAAGGTCGCTAGGAATTGGTCCACTGATGTTATTACTGTAGAGTTCCCTATCACATCGCGAATTAACTTAATAATTTATAGACTACAAGTTGAACACGATCTAAGTTAGCACAACATAATTTTGAGAACTAAAACAAAACTACAGAATCTTTTGCTGGTTCTCCAAAGTCATAAGTTACAACTGAAGGTCAACAATAAACATACTTGGAGAACCTTACCACACTCTCACACGACCACCTTAACAGGTGTAATTTGTCCCTTATTATTCGATAATCAAACAAACACACACATACAAATCCCCTTTTATTAAGAAAAACATCCCAATAGAGTCGATTTGGAGTTTGAGAGGTGACCATACATCCTTAAAAATAGCTTCATTGTTAGATATAAGTTTTCCTGTAACTCCATCCAAATACATGGAGGTATGCTTTGAATCAACTACAAATTGCATATCTCAATGTCATGCTGATTAATAGTCGACAAAATTAGAGCAGATAAAAAGCAAAATTGGGCTTATTTGGAATATTCTTTGTGTTGGAATTAATACAGTGCACGCACTGGTAAGCCTTGTAAGTTGACACAATTGGAAGAAAAATCTTTCACTATTCCAATCACATATTTCAGGATTCTACATTTTTCCAATGAAGAATTGTAGAACAGATCATTTTCCCCAAAAGTAGGGAAAATCTATGTCCAATATAATATGACCAAGAACAGAGACAAAAACTTCACTTCAACCCCAGAGCACATTCCATCAACCAATTCAAGCTTGATACTAATTGATGCAACCTAGTGAGTAAAAAAAAAAAGGAAGGGTTTTCATCCAAGGTAAGAACCATCTGTACCACAAGGAATCAATAATGAAAATGGTGTATCACCAAGTTGGAGTACAAACCTGCATTGTTTATTTACAAACATTTACATTAATATGTTTTATATGTGAATCATAATGTAGCTTGTAGAAAAATGAGAGAAGACCCAAGAAACAGCATTGATTGTTAAATTGTGTGAAACAGAAAGATAAAAAGGAATGCAATGGCCACAAAGGCGGGGCAATTCAATAACCATAGTGAGGAAAATAATTTTAGAGCACAACTCACAAGTACTGCAAGTTTTTCAGCAGCCCAAGCTGTGGGACAAGTTGACCAGACAATGCAGCATTTCCAAGATCACTGACAAAAGCAGAGGAATACAAATCAGAAGGGCATCTTTTAGAGAAGAATATGATGATATAATTTTCTAAAGGTACAGCATAAGAATGCACGTGAAAGACATGCAAGGGCAAGAAGATTACACTCTTATGACACTGTTATCATTGTTGCATGTGACATGAAACCATGTACAAGGATTAACCAGTGTAGGATCCCAACTCTGCAGGACATTGTTAGGATCGTCCAAGTTGGTCCGAAGTGTATGCAAGGCATCGCCTGTTACAATATGCAAGAATAAAAAGCATGTTATATGAAAGAAATAACAAGGGCAAAACAAGAAACATATAACACATACCTCTAGTTGCCACATATACTAGTAAATCCATTTAAAGGACAAGTATAAAAGTACACATAATTAGTTTTAGTAATTTTTTTTAAATGTCAGCTATGAAGATCAGGAAACTACTTTTCCAAGTTTAAGATATTTGAATTAGCATAATGTATTATTTCCTTAACCACAAAAGGCAATAGTTTTTACTACAACTGATAGAGTTTGAGGGTATTTTTAGCATAGCATTACTTCTACAATCCTAGTATCCCCCACTGTGAATTGTGAAGCCACAACGGTTTTTTTTTTTTCTTTCTGAAAAGGGCATTTGAGATACAGACTATTGTGACAATATCAAGTGCTCAAAATAATGTTCTAACAAACTACAATCCTCCTATTAGGTCACAAGAGGTACAAGTTTTCAAATTTCCTCCTTAATGTACTAAGAACCTATCAATACCCGTGTACTTAATTTTCCATTTTCAATGAATTCACACATATAAACTGTCCAAAAACAAGATTTTTTTGAAAAAAAAACATCAACATCAATACCTATCAACACACAAATAACTTCATTAACTAGAACATACGCAGCTTTCACAAATAGAAACAAAACCCACAGTAAAAAAAAACATTTCAAGAATTCAAAAAAGAGTTGAAAAACTATATTCAAAGTTGAGAAAGTGACCAGAAATCAAAGAACAAATATGTAAAATAAAAGAAAGGTAAAACACAAACCTTCCATATTAGCAGAAATCTGGGAAAGTGGATGAGCCAGCAAGATCAGCCATAGAAAAACCCAAGCCCCACCACCAACCATTGCCTCCATCAGACAGAGTCGGAGCTCAATCTCCTCAGATCCAACCAGTACACAAAACCCAAAACCACCATCACCAAAATCCCCACTTAAAACCCTACCCACCAGAAAATCTGCTCAAAAACCCTTCAAATCGCCACCATTCTCTCAGAAAAACACACCCGGAGAAGCAGAATCTGAGCCCGATCTCGTCACCGAAGTGGAGAGCAGAAAGGCAAAACCCAGAAAAATTATCGAAAAAAGAAGAAATCTTCAGAGCATTAGGCTGAGTTCCAACTTTCCCTTTTGAAAAAACCTTTCCTTTTCTTCGCTTTCTCTCTCTAGAGAGTGAGTGAGTGTGTAATGTGTGTGTTTGGGAGTGATGAGAGAGAGAGCTATCTATCTATCACAGAGAGAGAGAGGAGAGAGAGCTATCTTTTGCTTTATTTTTTGTTGCTTTAGAGAGAGAGAGTGAAGCGTGCTCAGACAGAGAGGAAGAGAGAGAAAGTGGGCTGCCCGGAAATGGAGCTGACCGCTGCCCGAACGCAGTCAAAAACGGGTTTCGCGCTATATCGTGGAAAGTGACGTGACTTTGGGGACAATCCCGTTTTCGGTCAAGGCTTTGCGTGGGGCCACCTTTTGCCACGTCAGATTCGGTCCACATATCCCTTTTCTTCGTCATCAATTCCTACATTTATGATTTTAGTTTTCTATTTATGAATATTCCCCTTTGAGTTTTAAGTGATTATTCGGTGAGTTTACTTGTTCAAAACTGAAAGGATTCCATTCCTTGTGTACTAGTTTTGTTATGTTTGTTTTTCAGTTTTAATTGATTACTAAGATTCTACATTGATTCTTTTTTTTTTTACCCTCCTCATTATTCTATTAAATCCCTTCTTAAGATTTTCACGTCAGCACAAATGTCTGACATTGTAGTAGCGTGATTCATTCAAAATTACGTTGTTTTGTATAAACATGAAGTAAAATACGCATACATTAGCCAAATGTTTTATCCCTTAGCGATTGTGAACATGTCACATGTGAGAAGGAACATTATTATGATGACTGATGGTGAGAGTGACAACTACCGTCAATTATTTGGCCCTGGTAGGGACGACAATCCGTGTTATGACTGTTGAAACACAATCATGAATTTAAGAGTTTTGTGATCACTTACTTGTTACTTCTTGGAAAGAATCGACGATCGTATGTATTACCAGTATGAATCCAATCACCAGGAAAGGACTTGAGTTCCACGGTTTAAATCAATCAATTGCAAATATGGTGGAAAAATGGAAGTGACCGAATATCTGAGAGGAGAAAACTGAAGAACGTATTCTCCCAGATTGTATATTTAATCTGGGTGAAACGATACATCAGGTAACTTCCTAGGTAGTTATCTACCAAAAGGAAACTACCAAAAATAAAATTTATTTCATTAAAAGAAATTAATTTATCCAAATAAAATTATCTATTTGGATCAGCCCACCCATTGTGGGCGGGCCTGATATAAAATTCCAACATCTCCCACTTGAACATAATGGGTGAATAAACGTATTTTATTCGTAATGATATTATTTTAATTATGCAATAATTCATACATGGAAATAAACCGTGCGACCGACATACTTCAATAACTCATTATTTTGTACAACTGTTAGGTATGTACATCTTTGAAGAAGTATTCTTCTATACTTGTTCGTTGTTTCATAGTAGACATAGTATGCAGTACCCTAGACCATTAATTATCACATCTCGTTTCTCTTCACGATCTCATTTCTTAGAATAATATAATTGATTAATTGTATTCACAATTATGCTACTGAAAATAGACATAATTGGTCGACCAGTGAATACATATTGATGTGCATTTTGATCTGGGGGGTCAAATGTAAGCACACTAGGAGTGTCTTCTTGTCCACGTAAGCTGAGGTGTCTTCCTTAAGTGCCCAAGTCCATGTCAAATTCTTCTGAGTGTCCAGCTGTCAAGTCTTGAGTGCTT
>JAYMTF010003211.1:0-15820 GCA_036897485.1 Pelargonium nanum | reverse complement strand
ATGACTCCTATTAAATAAAGGTATTCTTCTATAGTACTATATCTTATATATATTAGTAATTGTTATATCTAATGTTATTAGTAAATGTTATTAGTTAATAGGGTGATTATTTGTAACTTATAAGAAATGAAAAGACACTCAATGAGAAGGCTAGAAATTGTTGGACTTGATGATGTGGCAACACCTAGTGCTACCTCACCAAGTTTAACACATATATATGTTGATTTTAATTCCAAAAAACACAAAAAATTGACAAATTAAATGATGTTTGCAATATAATATACCATATAATAAAGCAACTGTAGTGGCCTGTAGAGCACAATATTAGGTGATGTCAGAACTCAAAAGCATTATGTATCAAACCAATAGCTTTGAACCATCCATTTTGGCTTTACAATTTAATGGCTGCCGACACTTGCTCCCAAGCCTCAGCTTCGGGTCACAGGCGTGCCACTCAGAGCCTGAGCCTCGTTTGAGCTTTACATAACATAATGTTGAATTGTTGATAGCTAGTGTCAATGGCTCAGCTCAGTTTCTGTGTCTTCATGCACACACACACTCACATACAATTCACTCACACTTCACTTCAGATTCTATCTTTCTCTCAATCAAGAAACCTTCTTGTTTGCTGAAAATTTCAATTCTTGGTTGCTTTCAGTTGCTGTCAGTTCTTGTTTTCAGTTCAAGAACTCCAAGTTTTGTGCTGAATTTTCAATTTTCAGCTGTTGCTGTCTTTTGTCTCAGCTGTATCAGTCAATCTTTAGGAGCTGAATTCTTAGCTTTTTTGTCAATTTTCTTGATATAGCATAATACCCTTTTCTTTGTTGTTTCTGTTCCTTGTTGTATCCGTACATAGCAAGTTAAACAAAAACAAAAAAAATTGACCTTTAGATTCTGAGTTCCTATACATTTATAGAGAATCAAGAACTTTGTGTAGAATTGTGCTGAGAAACCATGCTTTCAGCAAAGTCAGAGTCTGATATAACCAGTTTAGCTCCATCATCACCCTCAAGGTCTCCTAAGAGACCTGTGTACTATGTTCAGAGTCCTTCAAGGGACTCTCATGATGGAGACAAGTCCTCTTCAATGCAGGCCACTCCTATATCCCACAGCCCCATGGAGTCCCCTTCCCACCCGTCCTTCGGGCGCCACTCGAGAAACTCTTCTGCCAGTAGGTTTTCGGGGATATTCCGGTCATCTTCGGGGCGGAAAGGAGGCCGGAAGAGGAATGACAGGGGCTGGCCTGAATGTGATGTGATTCTTGAAGAAGGGTCCTATGATGATTTGCAGGAGAAGGCGTTTACTAGGCGTTTTCAAGCCTTAATGGCTCTGTGCTGTTTTGTGCTTATGTTCAGTGTCTTTTGCTTGATTATATGGGGCGCGAGCAGGCCTTACAAGGCTAAAATTACGGTCAAGGTGATGCTCATTTGCAGTAATTTTGTAGCATTTACCCAATTAGGTTTATACAAACATGTTGATGCATGACATTAGGTTTGTGTTTTTAAATTGGGCATAACTGAGGCATGACCATGAGTTCTTTAGTTGTTGATTAGCAATAATGCAACTAGTTTTTGGTGATGTTGATAGGTTTTACAGTTTAATAATCATTATAAAGAATCTTTGTTTAGTCTTGTTGTGTACTAAAAGTTGGATGCAACAATGCATTGTGGCATTTGAGCCTTTCCTGAGGCTTGCACATTGTTCTTGATCCCACAAGAATTGCATTGCTAGGCACTTTCTTGAAATAATTGTTCCAAATGCAGAGTTGCAAGAACTTAACTTTGTGTACTATTCTGATATAGATTGTGAAGAACATTAAAATGCTGCTTCTTGCTATGTGTAACATGAGCTCCTAATCAAGAATGTTGGTTCTTGCAGAGCTTGTCAGTGAGTAACTTCTACATCGGGGAGGGTACAGACTTCACCGGCGTCCCAACAAAGATGCTGACAGTGAACGCCTCGTTAAAGTTGAACGTATACAACCCTGCCACATTGTTTGGCATTCATGTGACCTCAACTCCTATCAATCTCGTGTACTCAGAAATTCCCGTCGCAACTGGTCAGGTAAAGATGATTTATAATACATATCGATCACTATCAGAATGATTGTAACAAAGCTTGGAATTCACAGTTACTTATGTGATTGCAGGTAAAGAAGTATTATCAGCCAAGAAAGAGCCACAGAACCATATCAGTGACCTTGGAAGGAAAAAAGGTTCCTCTTTACGGGGCAGGATCAGGACTAACAGCTTTGGAAAACGACGCTGAGGTGCCATTGACACTGAGCTTTGAGATTCGATCGCGAGGAAATGTGGTAGGGAAGCTGGTGAGGACAAGGCACAGAAAGCGAATTTCATGCCCGTTGGTGATCAATTCGACTAGCAATAAACCGATCAAGTTCAAGAAAGATTCTTGCACATATGAGTAATGTCTTGTTGATGGAAGAAGATATCTGAATCATGAGAAGTCACAATTTTTTTGTTTAGGTTCTGTACTGCAAGTTTTGTTTTCTGAAATAAATGTGTAAAGAATGAAGGTGTGTGCACATGTATGTGTGGTTTTGAGTTTTGATGATATTGTATTGAATGGTTTGGTTTTTGAATGAGAAACAAGAAAATGCAAATTTATTCAAGAATTGAATCGTGCAGCTTTGTGGTCATTATTTAAATAGAACAAAATATAGATAAATAATTTATTGAAAATTTTCTTCTTCTTTTCTATATGTCGATCTATACAACTTGAGTAGCTCTCTCCTATTAACTCAAATCTCATTCCGCACCGTCGGCGAAAAAGCTCGAAAACAAGGCCTCAAAGGGGATATAAAGCGCTTGAACCGCTCGTAAGTCACAACACACAAATATATAGCAAAAGTGAGTGTTAAAGTTGGGTCGCTCTCTACTATTAACTCAAATCTCACACCACACAGTTGAAAAAGAGGTTCGGAAACGAGACTTCAAAAGAAATATAAAGCGCTTCAACCACACGTATGTCGCAACAAACAAATATTTAGCAAAAGTGAGTGTTAAAGTTGAAGGCTCGAAGCTATTCTTTGACTACCGTCATTCACTGCACTTTCACTGATTCTATCCCCATTTCACGCTGCTCTTCAAACCTTCAATCAGATCGGTCACCTATATGCTTATAAATATACCCATTAAAACCCAAACCCTCCTTCTCCAATCCAGACATTAATGCATTCTTGTCTCGAACCAGATCTCGCTGCAAAAATCTAGATCAAAGATCACTTCTTGGTGCAAATTCTTAGCAACCCACGATCACCCACTTTCCGTCGCCATGTTTGGAGCAAAACCCACTTCCAGATTCGTCTTCTTTACTCTCGCCGGACTCCTGTTACTCGGCTTATTCGTCACTGTCTCTGCTTCCGAGTTCACAGAAGAAGCTAATGTTGATGACATGGAGGGCATTGAGGAGCTGTACGCGGTGGATGAGGAAGAGGAATTTGGGCTGAACCGAGAAGAGAGTCAAGTGAAATCTTCGGAGGCTGAGTTGTTAACCAAAGCCCAGAGGATTGTCCTTGAGCTCAACAATGATAACCCCAAGAGGGTCATTGAGCAGAACGAGTTTGTTCTGGTTCTGGGTTATGCGCCTTGGTGTTCCAGGAGTGCTGAGCTCATGCCTCAGTTTGCTGAGGCTGCAACTTCGCTTAAGGAGTTGGGGAGTCCGGTTCTGATGGCCAAGGTCGATGCAGATAGGTTCACTCGGGCTGCTTCTGCTCTGGAGATCAAAGGATTCCCAACTCTGCTTCTGTTTTCCAATGGGACTGCTCAGCCTTACACCGGTGGATTTGCAGCGTAAGTAGATCTAATGTTGATCAAATTCGATTTATTGGAAAGAATTGTACATTGGGTTTATCAAAATTGACCTTTTCATTTTCTTAATCATTGTGTTTTGTATACTCTTGAATTGTAATGTTTGATGCAAGTAATTACTTTTATGGTGTGTTTGGGAACCAGTATTTCATTTGAAATGCTGGATTTGAGTCAAATGAAGTGTTTGAGAACTCCAAGAATTTGTATTCCCATAGCATTCAAAACATGGATAAAACATGATATTTTAAATGACAGCTCGTACAATGTCATTTGAAATTCTATGATTTTCCAAACATTATATTTGTATTTGATATACAACATTTCAAATCCAGAATTTCAAATGATGAATTTCCAATCGAATCCATGTTCTTAAACGCAACCTTATCTTAGTTTGTTGTGCAATGTCGGGACGGGCTCTTATTCTTGTTGAATATTTATGTGGGTTAATTTCATTCAGGCAAGACATAGTAACCTGGACGAGGAAAAAGACCGGCGACCCTGTTATTAGGATTAGCTCAGTGGCTGAGGCGGAAGAGCTCCTTAAGAAGTACAACATATTTGTTATTGGTCTTTTTGAAAAATTTGAGGTATGCGGGTTGTTGACCGTGACAAATTTGAAATCTTTCAATTCTTTATGATTGTTGATTGTCAACTAGTTATTGGCAGTATTAAATCTGGTGATCTGAAACTAATTACGTTTTATAGGTCTCCAATATTTTTCCTTGTATTCCTACATGTTTCAGTGCCATAGATATCAACAATGAAAAATAACATATCAAAATTACTAGTGCTTTCCAAAGCAGAACAGACTTGTGTTAGGTTCTGGTTTGCTGATGTTTTATTTACTCATAAACTATGGAAATCAGGGACCTGAATATGAAGAATTTGTGAAAGCAGCAGCCGCTGACAATGAACTCCAGTTTTTTGAAGCAAGCAATCTTGAAGTTGCTAAAGTTCTCTTCCCAGATATTAAATCTACTAATCTTTTCGTTGGAATTGTTAAAAGTGAGCCAGAAAGATACACTGAGTATGGTGAGTTGGTATTTTGTGGATCATCTCTACTGGTTTAGCTTAGAAGACAGCTTGTTTTCAATTAATGCTGTAATTTGCTGTTTTCTTCTGACATCCTAGAGATGAGACTTAGTGAGCTCTTAATTTGTTTGATTTTGCAGAAGAGGCGTTTGAAATGGACAAACTATTGGAGTTTTTGGACTACAACAAATATCCTTTAGTTACAAAACTGACTGAAATTAATTCTATCAGAGTTTACTCCAGCCCTACAAAACTTCAGGTTGGTGATACTGTCATCCAATCATTTTCTTTTCCTTTAGATTTCACTTCCGATGTTTGGTTGGTATGAACATTACTCTTTCCAAAAAAATAATAATAATGACAATACTGCAATGGTATAAGAAGCAAGAACCCCCAAAAGTTAATGGAACCTCCAACATATGAAGTAGGCCAAATTTTGCATAATGATCAATTGTATGTTTAGTACTTGGACAGATTCACAGACATTTCACCTTTTTCCAATTAGATCACCGTGTGACAGATCTTTGTCAAGATTATTTTGGTGTGAATAAGTTTATGACCACCTTAAACAGGCTAAATCAATGACTCTTTCAATCATTTCCTTTATAGAATTAGCTATACACAGTAACATAGTGATGAGTATACGAACGATTAAAATTGGCATAGAAATCAATCTGATCTACCAATTGCCGAATTGGCTTATTTATGGCTTGTGAGATAAAACTTAAAACATATCAAAAGTAGGGGTGTTTGTGGTTGGGTCCAGACCAAAAGTAGGCTATGAATTGCAGAAAGGGGAAGAAAGAGAAACTTACAAATTTACTTCCTTTGAATATTGATTATGGTGTTAGTCATAAATTGCACGTGGAGTATTGGTATTCATTCAACAATAGATTCGAGATCAGCTTCTGCCTTTGTTCCTTTTTTTCTTTATCTAAAACTATAAGGTTTATAAGAATTATTTATCATGATTCTACAGGTTATTGTGTTTTCAGACGCTGATGGCCTAAAGAGTCTTCTCGAACCTCTTCAAGACGCCGCAAGAAAGTTCAAGTCTAAGGTACTCAGTCTAGCAAACCAGTCAATTCATTGGAACATCATATACTTCTTATTAGTATTCCCATAATGTTATCTTCTGGATGCAGATAATGTTTATATATGTAGACATTACAGATGAGAACCTTGCAAAGCCCTTCCTAACTATATTTGGGCTTGAGGAGTCAAAGAAAACTGTGGTTAGTTTTCCAATTGGAAAATTTATGTATACTGCGATTTTCATTTTTTTCCCTCTAAATAATTAGTTACTGAAACCATGAACTGGTGTGATATATGTATTTTTTTTTTGTGTGCCTGACAGGTAGTAGCTTTTGATAACAGAATTAGTTCAAAGTTTTTATTACAGTCAGAACCAACACCAAGCAACATAGAGGTAAAAATGTTGCCATATTTTTTTAATCCTTGGATTTCAGATATATTGTATAGCTAAATGGTGTTCTGAATTTGCTTTTCTAGGAGTTTGGGTCTAGGCTTCTACATGGTACTGAAGAACCTTACTTCAAATCCAAGCCAATACCAGATAATGTGAGTGATTTTTTCCCCCTCTAAATCTATTTATTTTTTTGGAACCATCTGACTGTTGTTCAAGCTCTTAGGAGCCATCATAGTTTTGGATATGTAGAAATAGCTTGTGTCGTCTGGGCTAGATTTTATGTTTTGTTGTTTAACAGTTTGAACTTGGCCAATTTGATCAGATCCCCAAGGTTTGTAAAATATTCTTTCCCTTCAGTTATCTCTCTCGCTCAACTGGCTTAGAGATGTAGTTTCATTTCCCAGTGTCTTTGAAACATATCTATTTTTTGTTCTGCTTCATATTCAATCCTTTTATAAAGCCACTTCTTTAATTACTCAAGTGCACCAAGCGGTAACACTGAAGGGTAAAGAGTACAGTAAAAGAAAGCCCTCTGCACTTCTCTGAGTATGCACCATTTAACTGATTCAGTCAGTTGCATTGATTATTATAGTAGATGGTTAATTTGTGAAGATTGAATATGTTGATGGTGTTTCACATGGCCTCTTCGTAAACATATTGGTACTGCAATGTGGTGGCATCACAATAGTGCTTGAGAAAATAGATAAAGGTTGACGATTGTAATCCTATAATATCCTCGTTTTGAACAGCTGTAGAGTACATGATAACGACAATGGAATAGACTGAATGTTTATTTAAACATGGTAGCTTGTTTATTTCTTGCTGTTTCTGTGTTGAAGTAATGGAATAAGATGTAACTTTTCTTCCTAATCTTTTCATAGATTTCAATCTTCAAAACGTCTCTGTGCATATGAATATTGCAGGCAGGTGCAAGTGTCCATGTCGTTGTAGGAAAGACATTTGATGACTTGGTTTTGAATAGCCCCCAGAATGTTCTACTAGAGGTATGCATACTCCTCCTGTTCTACTCGTTTTTTTATTCCATTTGTTAATTATTTCAGCATTATTCTCAACATAGGCTTGCTTCTGTGACTGTGAGTGTGTTGGTTGATGGGGCATCCGTTATGTGCATTCCATTGTTTAGAATATTACATTTGAAAATTTGAATGCTTTTTATGCAATGTTTATTATCTCCATTATATTTTCCCTATACTTTGTCTCTTGTAATTCATGGATCGAATAGTAATGAAACCCTAAGTCCCTTTGTTTGTCATCACATTCTCTTACATATGCTTCATTTGGAGGGCAATAGTATTCATTGTTCAAATTCCACTAATATTATTGCTACACATGTAGGAGGATGGCTGTAAATTTTTGCTTAGAACCACATCATTGTGATTTTTTGGAATACTCTAAGTGGCCTTAAGGGTTAAGAATTTTGCTACGGCAGGATTATTTCTACTTTCTATCTAAAAGAAACTTGTGTTCTCTGTTGCATGAACAGGTACATACACCATGGTGCATGAATTGTGAAACCACAAGCAAACAAGTTGAGAAGTTGGCTAAGCACTTCAAGGGTCTTGATAGTCTAGTCTTCGCAAGGATAGATGCTTCCGCAAATGAACATCCAAAACTAAAGGTAAGGGATACATAATCACATTTCCTCACTCTCATTGGCCTACCAAGTCTCATCTATTAAGGTGTGTGTAGTGTAAAAAACTAAAAAGTCTAAATTACATGTATTATACTTTTCACAAAGCATCCTTCTACTCAAACCAGAAATTTTAAATTTGTGAAAAAGTAAAAGTATGTAAAAAAGTTCATGGATCCCTCCCTTGCATAAATTTCATCCTGTTGAACATTTGGAAGCTGTAATCAGATTTAAGAGAAGTTCTAAGTGTATTGTGTACAATGAAATCCAAACCAGAACTTATTCAGTATAGCATTTTAATTCTATAGTTTCCCATTTAGAACACTATAATGTGCCAACTTTCAGGCAGTTGTTTTAGGCTACCTTTTTTTGTTATGTTCAGCTCTAATATTTTATTAAAAACTAACAAATCCTGTGAGTTCTTGATTTAATTTTGGCTTCTTAGTATGGATAGATAAGAAATAGTCAGGTGTCTTCCATTGGATTTTAATTACCGGATATCTTTGAAGAAATATTGGGTCCTTGTTACTATTTGGAGATGATTATTGATGCAATGATGTAAAAGCTGATAACCAAGCCTTTTTTTTCTTTTACTGCGCTCCCTTTTTCTTTGCAGGTCGATGACTACCCAACACTCCTATTTTACCCAGCCGGCGACAAGGCGAATCCGGTAGCTTTTTCATGATATTACTTGGTTCTATTTGCTTCTGCATTGTTCCTATTCTAGCCATCTGATGGTTAATTCCCTTTCCTTGTAAACAGATTACATTTTCAACTAAATCCAGCCTGAAGGATTTGGCAGCATCTATCAAAAAACACGTGACAGCAAAAGACCAAGCCACCAAGGATGAACTGTAAAATCATAGTGATTGAAATACCTGAAACTTAAACATGCATTAAAGAAAAATTCTGAATTTCACGAGTAGGATCCGGGAAGAAACTAATATATAGAGGTTACCTACAGTTGAGAAGCCGGTAAAATATTGGCTCTCTTGTAATCTAATTGTGTGAATCTGAGAATAGTGGTGGATAGTCAATAAGCAATAGCTATAGTTACAGTTACGAAAAAAGAAAAAAAAGTTGATTTCATCATTATGTGATTGCTTTCTGGTGATTTTGTTGATACATGGTACTTTCCATTTTTGTGGTTATTTTGTGTTAACTCTAATACATGTCTTGAAAAGAATGTTAAGTACTTATTAGGGAAAAAGATGGAGATTACCTTATGACATTGCCATATATATGTGTGAAAACTGATTTGATTTGATGATTAATGCTTCTCCTTGTTTGTCAAATGTGCACAAGTCTTTTTCACAGTTTTGCTTCTGTGTTGTCCTCTCTTTTCATCCAAAAGGTTGACTTTTGAGACATTATACTTGATAATTGTAAAAAGTTGTACTACTATAGGATACCATATTTGGTCGACCTCGTATGTAGATTCATCATCTAATATTTCAGATGTCGGTATAACATGATAAAATCAGCCGGTTTTATTGCAAATCAAGTTGACCAAAATTGTATTTGATGAGAGAGAAAATAATTTACGTGTTATCTTTCTTAAAGAGACTCAAAATTTCAGTAGAAAAATTGAATTTCTACATGAATCAGCTTTTTGAAAGAGATACGTAGAAATTTGTCTTCATAAAGTCATTATTTTATGTTAACGTGTTAAATCTTTTTGTGATTACAACTCATTTGTCACATTACATCTCCTTTCCTTGTTCTAATTATGAGATCCAGAAAGCTGATTATATCTATTGGAACTTGGTGGGTGTTAGGAAAGGGATTTGGTTCCCATCATATTCAAAATTGGCAAAAAGCAATATGAACCAGAAATTGTTAAAGCCAATTTTGAAATGTGAATGGTAGAAACTAGAAACCACAGTCAAGCCAACCCAAGAGGTAGAATCTTTTTAGTATAAAATTGGCATAAAATATCTCAAACAGAAAGAATTATAGAAAACAAAATGAAAATAAGGAGATATTAAAATAATTGGAAACCCTCCATTTTAGAGAGCTTCCACTGAATTTAAGTGAAAATTTGTTATACAAGTATTAATGGTTTGCTTTAGATTTGTCCCCAAAAAAAAGATGAATATAGTACAAATTAGTACCACCTATCTGTCCCATGTTACTAAGATTCAAATGCACAAATGTCATCAAATCCCATGTACTCCTTGTTCTTGATGGTTTCAATCATGTCTGCTATTCCAACTCCTCCTGTTTCAATACAAGTAAACAACATAAATATCGTAAAGTTACAGCAATTAGTGGCCGAGACTCAGCTAAAACACAAAAGTTTGACTCAGTTTCAACATATATCAATAATATGTACAAATAAAGCGAAGAAGAAGATGATGAATATACCTAGAAAAATTGCACTGACAAAGATCAAGGAGGCCAAAACAAAGATGATAATGGAAGCTCTTCCCAAAATCTTGATTATCTTTGTAACAACAAATTGGCCTGAAAAGGCAGCAATGGTGGATACCCCAGCAAGGTATAGAGCTGCACATTCATATACTCATTGGATCAATTCACAAAACAAAACTTGCTAATGAAACAAACCTCTATATATCAGAAAAGCTAAAACCAGAAAACATACCATAAGGAACTGGAAATCTCTTCAAAAGGTAGTATTCTACAACGGACATGGACGACGAAAATGTCATGGCAAAGGTTGCTGTGGCAGCTGCTACCTGCATAACCCAAATTTGGAAATACCCAAATCACATCATTTCATGTGTACATTGTTTTTGGCAAGTACTGGGAAAGAGAAGTGAAAAAAACTTAAAGCACCTGAGGAGGAATTCCCATTTCTAGGAAAAGTGGACCCAAAATGAAGCCTCCACCAAGACCAAGCAAGCCACCAACCATCCCAGCCAGAATGCCAATGGCACAGTAAAAAATCAGCTTCCCAACTCTCCATTTTGTGCCCTTGTCTCCCTTGGAACCAATCACTCTCTTCCCTTTGTACAGATTGATCGCCTCGTATCCGGATACTCCCACAGCAACTGGGATCTGAAACAACATAACAAGTACAAAACTTGGAAATTTAGTGTTTAGTTTTCGCATAATCAAGGCGATGATGAACATGGAATTAGGTGCATAGTTAAGTACCTGCAATGCATTGAATGTCCAATACAGCACTGAACAAGTAGTTGTGTAGTTCTGTTCAAATAAAGGGTCAGTGTCAGTTTATGATCTGAAAGAACAAATGGGATTGGATTTGAAACACATAGTGGGATTGGAATGAACCTTAGCTATCTGCAACGCGAGGATTGCGATCCATACAGCAACGAGAAGTCCAAGTTCCTTCCACCGGACATTCTCAATGACAGAGACCTAACGAGAAGCTCGATGAAATCAGTCTTGGAAAGACTAGCAAAGCATACAAGTTATAGTATTGTAATTGCTTACCTTTTTCTTCTTAGGCTCCTTGATTTCTATTTGGGCTCCATTGCTTGTGACTTCAGGTACTTGAGGCTTTGAAGCCACTTCTTTGTTATCAGAACCTGATATATGATCAAGAGAAACAGTCATTGCTATGATCTTCCATGGAAATGTTTAAAGCTAGGACTAACTAAAAAAAAAAAAAAACTAGTGACTCACAATTTGCTTGCAAGTGCTGAGCAGCTTCCTGAAAAATCCAACCCATGAAACATGTGAAGCAAAGTTATGGAAATGTCACATAAATGAAGTTTTGAAATACAATTAATTTACAAACCAACCTTTTTGGTGATGGTTTCTTTTTTCCATATCTCAATGCCCTTCAGGAATGATTTGCTGGATGTGACTGAGAAACACAAATGAATATATACAAGCTCAGCTGAGGGAAATCAAAGCCATCAATATAGATATAAATGGACTAATTGTTACCCATGAAGAGAATGATCATCAAAATTGTGATCATCCAATCAGCAAAGATCACATTGAAGGCAACACCAATACTGATTCCCAGCACCAACATTGGTTGGAACAGAAGAGCCAAGTCATAGTCAATGAGAGGCATTTCAAGAGTTGGATGTCTCAGCCTCAGATTGTAATACACAGTTGCTACCGAAGTGCCGGTAATCATACCTAACCAAATCAATACAAGAACTCAAAATTAGAGCTAGCTAGATCTCAAGATTCTCAACAATCAAATACTAAATCAAACAGCAACAAGAACTGTTGCATCAGAAAAATTAATCTCTTACATTTGGACACAGCTGCTGAGGATTTTGTGTCAAATCCTATAATCAAAGTAAGCATGGGAACAAAAATGCCACCCCCACCAACACCTCCAACACTCCCAAATGCAGCTCCTAGGAACCCAATTATTGTCCCCACCACAATTTTCCAGCTAAATCTCAGTTCCTATTGATCCATAAAGATTCAAGATTCAAAAAATGTCTAACAAAACAATATGTATATATATCAGAAACAGGTACAGAAGATTGAACTTACAGGCCAAACATGCTTGTAACTCGAACGATTAGTACTACTACTGGAGTGAACCTCTTTGATTCCATTTTCAGTAGTATTTGAGGTGGTTTTTTGTGCAGAAACAAACAGTGAAGATACTAGGAGAAAATATACCATAACATACACAATCAATCTAATAAACCACCATCTGGGTCCTAAACCAGAACCCATCAGATTTTTCTCTCAGAAACACAAAATAGCTTCCGAAATTTCCTTACACCCAAAATCACACACAAAAAGATCAAATTTTAACCAGAACCCAGTTCTTAACTCGTTGAAATGAATCTAAATAACCAGTTCAAGCAACTCAAGAACCAGATTGAGAATCAATCAGTTCAGTAACACGTACTCTGTAGCCATGAACAGAGCACCTCTGTTTTATGGAAAAATCATGAGTTGTCCAATCACTATTTATTTTAGAATTATTTGTCATGTGGGTGTTAAATTCTTTATATAATATATAAAATGAAAAAGATGAAGTAATTATTTTTACGATTAAGTGATGAAAATGGTAAATAAATACAGAATTGAACAATTACTTTTCATATTCTTGAAATTGGTGTAACTTTGATTGTGAAAGACGTGAATGGCACTCCAATTTGTTTCACCTAAATTGACGTGCGTCCAGTACGAGATCGCTAACAACTAACAATATGTGAACAAAAAGAATATATTTATGGAATTTTTTGTGTTATTAACATCAAACATTAATTAAAGGTCCACAGCTTTTGTCTACATTTCTGACAACTATGGCTCTCAAATGAATAATAAACTTAATTTAAATGGTGATTATTTACAATCATAGTAAACATTTGTATATCCAGAATATTTACTATTTACATAAACTTTCATAAAATAATGAAACGAATTCTGGTTAATTCTTAGATACTATTTTCTTACAATGAAAACACTAGGTCAATGCTTCAATGGTATAAAATTTCTTAACTACAATTTATTTACTAGTTCCATTGAAAAGAACAATTATTAGACAATTTAACCGTATTTTCTGGGGTTTTTCTGGGGTTTCAACAAAGTTAGAAACTAACAAATAGTCATATGGTGATGACAGTCACAACTAATCCTTAGTTTGGGCTAGTCAATGTATCAAGTTCATGACACAGCCATTTTTTTTTTAAATTCCTGGCATTTCACTAAAATAATAGGTGACAAAATGATCATATGGTGTGGGTGTCAATATGTTAAAAAATAATAATTCTAACATGCTTAGGAAGCTAGTTTTGCTCCAGATATTATTGCAGATTTCCAGGTTCTTGATTGTAGGCGATTTTGCTCCAGATAGCAACAACCATGCAAGAGAGGAATATATTATTTGTCCTGATTTTCTTGCACATAATTATGTGATTCATAATTTACGTAGTATATTATTTTTGTGAGTTAAAACTAATTTGAAATAAACAATAAGTCGACATATATCATGTTACAAGTCTCTCATAAATTAAAATATATGAAACATTTTCCCGTAATGAACATTGTATATATGTAGATTGCCAACTAGAAAAAAAGGATATTTTTTTAACCGAAATTAGAAGCAAAATTAAATAAATGTTTCCAACCAGTTAAGAAATGAACTTTACTAAAGAGGATCCAAATATTCTATATAGTATATAATATTATATATAAAGGTGATGAGGATTGTATATGAAACTATGAGTTGATCCAAGAAAAGATACTGCTCACCAGTTGATTAGTCGAATTCGAGGCACGTTTGTGAACCACGTTTTGCTTTTAATTATTATCAAGATTAGAATAAAGATCTTTATATTCTAAATAAAATATTAAACAAAACTAAACATGGATGATTAATATAATAATTAACTAATAAAGTAAAGAAAATGGATGGTATTCACACGCATTTACAGACATATGTTTTAGTTAGGCACATACTTTTATCCTTTGTCCTCAAAAATCATAGTATGGGTCGAATTTCGCGTGTGCATGCCTTGGTTGTTGAAACGCGATTTCAACTGAGAATCGAAATGTTAATGTTGTGAATCTAAATTAGTAATCGAATTAAATCGAGATTCTAACAACCACGTGCAAGTCTATCAAACTTAAGTGATGTTAAACTTTCATCGATCCGGGGTAAAATTGGTTGCATATTACTAATTTTATGTATTTTTAATAGGAGTTGACTCGAGTCTTTGGAATTAATCTCCATACCAAGAGATTCATTGTATGAATGCACGCACGTCTACAATGAATATAAACCCTAATTACATAAATTAAGAAACTTTGCCTGCAAACACTCACATATATAACAGAGGTACTTAAGCTTATATTATAAGTTTCTCATTTTCTAGATTTTTATTTGTTGCTTTAATTGAAATAAATAAGATTTGAACCTGAATTTTAGCTGATCTTCTCATTCTTTGTCTATTATTTTTATCCAAAATAATAAGATTCATAGAATATTCCCATTGACTATTGAAGAAGACATAGCACATAGCAAGGTGCCAAGGTCTTTGTTTGAAATAGAACCAAAAAAGAAGTTTAACTCACCTATCTTCCGTATGTGAAAATAATATTTTTAATCACGCATAACGGATCCGACAAACAATGCTAAATATCGCAAATTTTGTACACTTTCTTTACATACAAAAGTAATTTGACGATAGCAAATATATAATTTATATTTTTATAGTTTAAAATTAATATTCAGTAAATAAAAACTTGACATATATTTGTTTCAAATAATATTCACTCTCCTATGAATTTTCGGTGCGAAACACTCGGCTTATAAATATACCGTAAAAGAGGTGTATTGGAATTTGACCAAATCGTCAATAAAATAATTTGAATATATCATGTTTCATTAATTGACACATCATTTTGTAAGACATTTGAGACTTTAACGTTAAGTCCGTATGTCAAAATGAATATATATAAATTAAAACTGTCTCACATAACCCGAACTTGTTAAAAGTGGCACAAATTAAAAATCAATTGAAATTAGCATCTTTTTGCTTTGCATGGAACGCATCGTATCTGCCAACAATTCTAGCAATGGACATCATGTAATTTATGAAATTGAAATGGTTGATATTTTGTCAGCTACTCCACACATTAACTATTGTGATTGATATGTGAATGTGATTTTTGACGACACCTTCTTCTTAAGCCATATATGTACTCCTTTCAAATCCAGTTCTGTTTTGGTTTCACACTATCATTTCCTGTTTTTCATTTTTTCTTTTTCTCAATCATTCACACACAGAAACTTATGCATGTTATTGGTGAGTCCCAAAATAAACATAGTCCATGTATTTTGGATAGCTCACAACACACAAACACACATTTGTGGTTCTAATTAAATACTCTCTCCGTCCCAAAATGAGTGTCCTGTTTGTCTAAATTTTTTGTCTCAAAATAAGTGTGCTGTTTTTATTTTTA
>JAYMTF010003210.1:0-15825 GCA_036897485.1 Pelargonium nanum | reverse complement strand
TTGGGTTAAGCGACCCCCGCGAATGGATAGATGTCCGGCCCCTTCCACGACTTCTAGTAGTACGTACTAGTTGAATAGGTCAGACATGTATATGAGTTGTTTTACCAACTATATGATTTGGTCGACCAAGAAAATGTGTTGTTGGACTGGTACTTGTATATGGAAAATGTGTTGTTGGACTGATACTTATATATCAAGGGTTGAGATTCATTTTCAATAATTAATCCAATGGCTCTGATTATATGGATTTAAATTACAACTATTTACATCTTAAGGGCATTTTAGTCTTTCTACAATAATACACTAACTTTTACATCAAAATTGACAAACACAACTCCTTTTACACCTTCTTTAATACCTCTTTTTACAACTCATTTTAACAAACACAACCAAAATTTACTATAGACTCTCTCTCTCTTTTTCCTTTTACCTCATACTACCTCCTTTAGCCAAATAGCACTTTTATTTTGGAGTTCCCAAAAAGCCGCCATTATATGTCACATCATGTATTTTTTATTTCTCACATATACATAAAGGCTTTTCTTGAAAAATTTATTCACATTGATGAGCTTTAATTTTAGCCCCAAATTATTGTCTTACCATTTATTTATATATATTTATAAGAGGAAATTACATATGACAGTATGACACCCTTCAACTAGAGAACTTTTGCGTTGGGCACCGCTTAACTAATTTTTGTAACTTTGGGCTACCGTCAACTATCCAGAGCTCATTCTGTCCATATTTTCGTCCGTTAAAATGTCAAATGACCAAAGTACTGTTTATTTTCATTTTTTAAAATTTAAAGTTTAAATAATAATAATAATATGAAATTTTTTGAGATTAGATGAGATCTCATCTCTCTCTCCCATCCCCTTTTCTCATCTCTCTCTCACACACAAATCAGTGAACCTCATCTCCTCCTTTCGGACCACCGGCACGCACCATGGATTCCGATGAACACCACTTCTATCATCTTCTTCGAGTTTGAACCACCACCTCGTCTCCGACCACCGGCACCATCGCTTCTATCATCTTCTTCTTTGCTCGATTTGACTTCGCCGTAGCCGGATTTGACTTTGTCGTGGTTGGATCTAGACATTATCATCATCATCATATACGTCTCTAGTAAAATAGATGATGAGACCGACAAGAGAGCGGCGACGATGAAGTTGGATTTATGATTTGTTTGGGTGTAAGCTTTATTTTATAAAGCTATTAGAACTGATTTGGGACTGTTTGTATTATTTTGGATTTGATTTGTATAATTTTGGTGAAATTATTTGGAATGATTTTGGTGAAATTATGAGATATAGTTCTTGGTTTTGAAGTTCTGCAATTCTATTTTGGTTGCTCAGAAAATTTGAACATGAAGTTATGCATATTCCAGCGACTCTTAAATTTTGTCGGCGAGTATTTGCAGATTTCGACGAGTATTTCCAGTTTTTGGCGAGTATTTGTTGAAGAACTCGGCGGAATCTTCAAGCATTCAAGCTTAAGAGGGTAAAATTGGTATTTAATAATTTTATACAGTAATGTGCAATGCGCATGATGAGAGAGAGTGAATTTCCGTTAAAGTTAACTGACATAATGAGCTCTGATAGTTGAGGATAGCCCAAAGTTACAAAAATTAGTTCAGGGGTGCCCAGCAAAAAAGTTGTCTATCTGAGAGGTGTCATCTGTAATTTCCCCTATTTATAATACAATAAAATAATAATGACTCAATAGGGTTGGACCTCTTCATAGGGCATTAACAAATAAGAGATCGTCTTGCATTGATGGTCTTTTAAAAAAGTGGAGACCTTGTACATGTCCCTAGGTAGCGAGGATGTACATTGTGGATGCCCTAAATTTTACAGGTCCGGGTACTCTTTATCCTCGTTCATTATTATCGAAGAGCCACTAAAATTGAGTTTCATTTATTGTATATTTAATGCGCATTTAGCTTAAACCTATAGTCTATCTTGCTTGTGTTATGTATGCATTATACTAATTGTCAATCCCATAAATATAAATGATATATAAGTGTTTTTTTATATAGTTTTTATGACAACATAAGAAAATATTTGAAATAAGTAGAGTGATGCTATCAGGGACGTATCTAGAATATTTACTAAGTGAGAGCAAAATTACAAGACACTGAGAAAAATGTTTCAAATTAATGGGAATACAAAAATAAATTAAAATTTTAGTGGAGGCAAGATTTGAAAAATAGTAAGGATAAAAATAAAAAACAATAAGAAAACTTGAAAATTTTCAGCAAAAAGAAGTTCAGTGGGGGCAACTGCCCCCACACCCCGTTTTCCTACATCCGTCTCTGGATGCTACTAGTGTTGAATGGATGTACGTACTCTCTCAATATATATTTAGCATTAACCAAAATTCTTGTTGTTTTCACTACTAAATTGTACTGATAATTTAAGTACTTGAGTTGATAGAGCTATCACATATATGAGTGTGTGTGTGCGCGCTGTGTGGGTGTGTGTGCACGCGCATGTGTGTGCATGTGTGGCTGTGTGTGTATAAAATTTAACATGGGAGTGAGGTTCTCTTTGAGCTTATGACCCACCTGTTTTACCTCTCTACTTAAGAGCGTCATCCACGTGATGAGCATGCATGTATATTCTCTTTTATCCGACCTACACGTGAGCCAAAGTGTTAAATGATACTATTGACTTAAGTCCACATATTCACGTGTAGGCTCAGGTCTAGACAAATTTCTTTTATTCAGCATGCCTATCAGGTGAAGCGTTAAGAAATCTCACATTGATAAAATATAAAGTAAAAAAGTTGCATATATGGTGCAAGTAAATTTTACTAATGAGGTTGACCTTTTAGCAGTGGAAGATCAATTCATTATGTGTAGCCTATATCAAAGTTTACCATGATAACAAAGCTAGGTTCTATTTGGGCCTAATAGCCCGACCATTTGTCTTATCTCTCGGCTTAAGTCTACCATCCACGTGAGGCTGTGTTTGTTCTCTCTTATCTGGCATGGGAGAGTGGTAAGAGATACTCTTAACTTAAGTCCACTGAAAATACATAATTATTTGAACCCAATTTTGGCGGCCCAATTCAACATATACACAATTGTCCTCGTGTAACCTGTAGTACATTTGACCTAGCCCCCGGTCCATACATAACGTCCAGTTTATGGTTCAAACAACCTCATTCAAGACCCAATTGGACCACATATGTCCACATTAACCGGTCCACACAACCTCGTTCAAGACCTAATTGGACCACATAAATCCACATTCAATGTATTTGGAAGTTTCATAATTGCATTAGACTTCCTAAATACTCTCCACCTACCACAATTAGGGAGCTACTCCTATAAATACCTACTAGGAGCTGAGGTACAAAACACGATCTCACACACAAGTGATCACAATTTAATAAGGTTGATTCAATTACTCTCAAATTTGAGATAAATTTTAGTGCAACACGTTTATCTTCACTCAACATTTGTTCCTCTCATGGAGGACATGTTCGAGTACGAATTTTGAGTGAATCACACGTCTAGATATAGAAGTTAAAAGTCGTTAGATGACATCAACAACAAGTTTATAACCGAAAAAGTAGAAAATTGGAAAATATTTGGTTACATTACTGGGAACATTTTGCAAGTTTGAGAAAAATATGATTACATGTTCTTCCCAATCTTCAAAATGTTTGAAGTTTGAAGGGAAAAAATGAGTACGTACATGTTCTTCAGAATTCAAAGCATTGTTTGTGTTGTTCAAAGACCATCAAGGTGCTCTTCATGTTCATTTCCGATTTTTTAAGAATGAATCATGATCTTCAGATATCTACTCACACTACAACGTATTAAGGATTTGACACGATTCAAAACTGCAGCTTAAAGTCCCAAAACCGTGGCCCAAATATTTAACTTAGGTGGTCCAAATCGCGGTATTAGCAGGGGCGGTTAAAACCTATGGTTGCGGTTTTGGATCTACTAATTGCAATTGTCGTAACAATAGTTTAATGTGCCTTTAAGCTGCAGTTGTTTTGTGAGTATTTTACTAGATTGGAAGACTCTATGATCGCGGATGATTGGAAGACACTATGATATCTACCTAGTCGAGTAATCCAACACTTAGTGAAATTTTGAGATTTCAATGAGGTCAGGGTGTCCGGATGACCAAGAGAGGTTAATTAGAGGTCTAGATGATCCAAAGACGCTCGAGTGTATGGATGACCAGCTATCCAAATGCTTTAATACTTAGTGAGATTTTGGCTCTCAAGGAAACCAATGTGTCCAGATGACCAAGAGATACTAAGAGGTCTTCATGACCGAAATTTGCTTAGTGGTCTGAGTGACCGGGATGTGCTTGAATATCCATATGAAAGGAAGATCCTCAATCGTATGGATGATCGAGACACTCGAATGAATAGATGATTTTTAGTTTGGTTCACTCATCAGTCCGGTTCTAATCTAGTTCGATCATTTTTTTTATCCGGCTTTATCCCAATCGAAATCATGACCGGTCCAGTTCCAAACTCATGAAGAGCACTTCCACCCAAGTGCTCTAACTTTATATTCAATTCATGACGGAATAATTAATCATCAAAAATCATAGCCAGTAACCTCTAATTTTCTTTCCTAGTACTGGATTCTACTAATAAAATTTGTAGTGACTAAGACATATAGATAGCTCATGAATAGATTTCCTGAAATATATGTAAGGTTGTCTTTGTGACAACGCTGAGTTGGTCTGTTTTTGACCTCTAACATATATAGGAAAATGGAATCCTCTCTGGAAATACAATGATTGTGGAAAAAGAGAAAGAAAATCATTAGAGGTAGATACCAAACCAATGGCTGTGAATTGCTGATTCGACTTGTGTCCAACTTTTGGCACTAGGAGAGAGAAGCATATGATTTGTTTTATGGGACATAAGATTCGTATAGTATTATCAGTCCCAGCTGTCCATGCATAATGCTAATATATTTCAGTATGCATCAAAATCATTATGTTTCAAGGCATGTGCAAGAGTACTTGGGTAGCCTCAATTGATTATAGATAGAATTAGAAAAAACCTTTTATGATTTGTTTAGTTCTTGGATTTGATTGAAAAAACCTAAGGTCGCGTACCCAAGATGTATGATCAACAAAAGAATTATACTAGAGGTCGACCCAATTTGACTTGGCAGCGTTCAAAATCATTGCGCGCGCCTAAACTAGCGGCCACGTCTGAGATCGGTGACGACGCCCAAAATCATTGCACGTGTCCGACGTCAATGGTCATGTTTGAGATTACCGACAACACCCAACGTCGCTCGGCGGCGCCCAAAGCCATTGCACGCGCCCAACGCCAATGCTCAAGTCAGATATTGCTGATGTCGCTCAGCAGCACCCAAATCCATTTCTCGCACCCGACGCCAATAGTCGCTTCTAAGGTTGCCATTGACGTCCAACGTCGCTCGATGAGGTCTCCCTCACACCAACCGTGAAGAAGACCGAGAAGCCTAATAAAACCAAGGCAATGCTATCAATTGGAACAAGAATCAAATGGAGCAAGAAAACAAGTCACAAGTCCCATTGTTTAAGGGGTGTCGTGACATCTAATGTATTTGCAAGCCCATTGGCAATCTACGTCGTCATCCAATGAAAACCAAATACCATTGTACAAGAGTTGTCGTAATAAGGATATAAATGGTTGTCGCGACGAGTACCAACCAAGCCAACTCGACATTTTTCAAGCTCCAAGCGCACCGAGACCATTGTACATCTTTCTGTCGGCTCGTCGATCATTGGCCCGTCGACCATGTCAACCATGTTGAAGTGGGTATTGTGCAACATTGGAAAAATATAAAGTAAAATGGCTAAATATAATGGTGCAAGTGAAACCCTACTAACAAGGTTGACCTTTTAGTAGTGGAAGCCCAAACCATTATATTGTAGCTCATTATTGATATTTAACATGGTATCAGAGCTGGTTTTGATCTAGGCCTTGGCCCGAAAGTGGCCCGTTTATGTTGTCTCCCCTTGTGGTCTCCGGCCTGCTTGTAGATGGATATGCCTGCAGCGGCCCATGTGTGGAAGAGAAATACCTACACGTGAGGGGTGCCGATTTATAAAGGCTCCGATTGTGCACGTGTCGAGCTCACTGATAAACAAAAAATGTGAGACTCGCACGTGATGGGGAGTGTTGAAGTGGGTGTTTTCCCACATTGAAAAAGTATAAAGTAATGTGGCTAAATATAATGGTGTAAGTGAAACCCTACTAACAATGTTGACCTTTTAGTAGTGGAAGCCCAAATCATTATATTGTAGCTCATTATTGATATTTAACAAAGCACAAATCAAGTTTACCATATTTGCTAATAAGAATGACAAGCCAAAATGGTTGGCTAACCACGCCAAGAGAAGGTGACAAACCAAAGAATGTGGCCAACCAAGATTGGAGTTCGCCATCAGGCCTGATTCGGCATGGCTACAACGTTGTCGCGAAACTGTTAGATCAATGACAGCCAACTTCGTGTGTCCGACCCCAGCCCAAGCTCCATCCTGGATCCAATGTTATCGCAACAACACCTAAGGATGTCGCAACAAAAGTCTGTGCCAAGACCCGTTTTGAGTAATCCTCCTCTCCGATCAAGGATTCAAATTCCCGAGAAGTGCTTAGGAACCTCATGAACATACTTGCTACCCCAAGTAGCCCTTCACGCCATTTCGGAGACCCTCCATCACTCTGGACTATCTCACCGACATCTCAAATGTCTCAAACCCCTAGGACGCTACCCCGCGTGGTACGTGAAGGCTTCTAGGGGATTTTTCGTACGCCCTCGAGTATAAGGGTCGTACAAAGGCACATCAAATTGGTCGTCGTCTGCGCACGACACCCTCAGGAAACAAAGTCTATTTAACAAGACTTAGAGGCCATGAACGCTAACCCGCGTGGTAGAGATTTTTAGGTGCGTCAATGTACACCTCAATGCACAACTGATGAATGAGAACTATCGGTCTCATCCGACACCCACACACAGCTCACCAGGAAGTTAGAACTCCAAGCAACTCAAGTAGATCACACCTCAGTATCAGCCAATCTCACGCTAACATGTGGCATAAGATTGGGGTTATACATATACTCCTTCATAGTAAGAGGAAGTGGATGTTCATTCTCTCATTTCATTTTCTCTTTAAAACGCTCTTAGGAGCTTCGTGTATTCCAATTGAGAACTTATTCTCACGCCTAATACAGTGTCGTCAAATCACCCCGTGCACCTCATGCTTTTGTGTGTTGTCTCGGGTAGGTCACATCTATAGGACCCTAAGGCTAAAGTTAGACGTACCTTGACTATCGTAAATCAACCATCAACAATTGACTTTGACACTTAGAACAATTTCAACTCCAACTTCTCTATCACGTGGACAAGACAAACAAATATCTAGTGTGTCCGTTGTGATAAACATGCAAACACATCCGTTACTTTTACCAAAAATTAAATTATCAACCCTCGATCTCCTAAGAAATTGCTAATGGGTAGACTTTAGTTGGCATGAAATCATTAGTGAGAAAAGACATAGAAACGCTTTATTACTATTAGATAAAATATGCGGTAGGAGAAGAGATTAGAGCAAAAGATTTCAAAGAGTCGTTAAGTAATGATTCAATTAGTTAACCCTAACATTTTCTTGGAAATGGCTTGGTGTTGCTGTTTTTTCCCACATGGCATGTTTGCTGCATAAATTATTAAGTCTTCGGTCTTGTTTGGTAACACTTATATATATGTGTGTATATACAAGTTGTTACACACTCGTTAAAATGTGTTAAATTATCAAAAATTCAATTTTATTTCTTTATTTTGGTAATAATGAAGTAGAAATAAGTAGAATAGTTCATCTATCTACATTTTTAATGATGGTTTAATAAAATATTAATATAAAATCATTTTTTTTATTTTTGCTACCAAATAATACACAACTACTACTGTAGGTGCTTACCAAACAACCACTTAAAGCTATTTCTATAAATTCCTTGAATCGTAATGGGATCATTATAAGCTCTCTCTATGTATACATAGCTACTAAAACCTATCTTGTTTCACAAAAGGTCATCAACATTAGCAAAAACATGTCTTTTCAAGTCTCTGCAGTTCCAACCAAACCCCAGAATGTTATATCTGATATCATTGAGTCCTCATCAGCAGATTATCATCCCATTACTTGGGATGATCTTTTTCTGTCTTGCGCTAGCTCCGTGGTACGTATTTTACATGCTTCTTTTCGATCTCCTTCTTATTTAGCGTTCGCGATTAGTTTCTTTAGCTATATTTGAAAATGCTGGTGTAGGAAACTGATGAGCATACCAAGAAACAAGCTCAAGAACTGAAGGAAGAGATTAGAAGGATGATTATGGATGGTAATGACGACAAGCCATCGCAGAAACTGCACTTGATTGATGCTGTTCAACGCTTAGGCGCGTCGTACCATTTCAAGAATGAGATTGATGATGCATTACAAAAACTTCACAAGAACCATCATGACAATGTTGATGATAATCAGTGTGATCTTTACACTGTTGCTGTACAATTTCGACTACTGAGGCAACATGGTTACTATGTTTCATGTGGTACGTACACACGTGTATGTAGGGTAAAGTACTTTTGCGCTCCTTGAACTAAAAGAACATGGTTACTATGTTTCATGTGGTACATGCGTATGTAGGGTAAAATACTTTTGCACTCCTTGAACTGAAAGAACATGGTTACTATGTTTCATGTGGTTTGTACCTACATATGTAGGGGCAAAGTATTTTTGCGCTCCTTGAACTGAAAGAACATGATTATACTATGTTTCATTTGGTATGTATAATTAATTAAGTATCAATCTTGATACAAGAGAATGATTGTGTATATTGATTATGTCATTTCTTGAATTGTTATGAAATAGGTGTGTTTAACATGTTGAAGGACAAGAAGGGAAAGTTCAAGAAATCTCTTGTTAATGATGTTCAAGGAATGTTGGGTGTATATGAAGCTACCCATCTAAGGATCCATGGAGAAGATGTGCTAGAAGATGCCTTGGCCTTCACTACCTATCATCTTGAGGCTCAGCTAGAATGTCACCTGAATCCGAATTTGGCGGCACAAGTGAATCATGCTTTGAAGCAGCCTCTTCACAAGGGCATACCAAGGCTGGAGGCAAGACATTTCATCTCCATCTACCAGGAAGATCCTTCACATAACAAAGAGCTACTAACTTTTGCCAAGTTAGATTTCAATCTTCTGCAAAAAGTACACCAGAAGGAACTCAATGAGTTTACAAGGCAAGTTAAACACATTACAATATATGTGATATGCTTATATATTGGGCTGCAGTAGACAGCTGCTTATGACATCTCCCAAAATTTAATTAAATATTAAGTAAATTCACAACTTTCACAATAAATTTGAGTCCAATGTTAATATGATTCTCCTAATAAGGTTTAGATCATAGTATATATATATTTTTATAGTTTTTTTTTAATATGTTCATCCCCTACATCCTGGCTCTGCAACTGATGACCACCCCAAATGGTCAATCTTGTACATAATTAGGCCACCTTGTATTGGAATTCAAAATTTTGACTAATTGGGTTGTGTTAATTAGGTGGTGGAAAGATTTAGACTTCGAAAACAAGCTTCCTTTTGCAAGAGACCGAGTCGTGGAATGCTACTTCTGGATATTGTCAGTGTATTATGAACCTGAATATAGCCTAGCTAGAAAGATAGTAACCAAAGTGATTACCATGATTTCAACAATTGGTGACTTGTATGGTATCTATGGTGAAATCAGAGATCTTGAGCTCTTCACTGAAGCCACGGAGAGGTTTGATCCAATCTTTTTGTGCAATTAGTGTTTCTTAGCTTGTACCATATTCAGTGAAAGTATATTGTAAATACTCCAAGTTTCTTGAATCTTGATGGACTTTGATCAGGTGGAATCTTGATGCCTTGGATCTACTACCGGACTATATGCAAGTGTGTTATGCAGCACTTCTTGACGTTTATGTTGAAATTGAGGAGGAAATGTCATGTCAAGGGAAATCATATCGCGTTTACGCGAAAGAAGCAGTACGTTTATGGGAACACTTAAGTGCACATAACACGCTGTTTGAATTATCATTTAATAATGCAGACATCATTTTTTTGTCAATAACTTTTTTATTGTTTGTCTATATATCTTCAACAATATTTTCACTACAAGCGACAACTTTATGCAATAATTATTTGTACATTTAACCTTGTGCACCTAGTATTTTCCAAAATTTTGTTTTTGTATACCCTACATTCATGATGTTTCATTCTTGGACATTAGCTTTTGCAATAAAAGTTGATAGTTAGGTTCTCGATTGTTCCAAAATCAGATGCAATCTTTGATTAAAGGGTACTTCCAAGAAGCCAAATGGTTCAACCAACAATGCACACCATCAATGGAGGAGTACATGAGTGTTGCATTAGTAACCACAGCCTACTCAATGCTTGCAACTACTTCCTTCATTGGAATGGGAGATGTTGTCACAAAAGATGCTTATGAGTGGATCTTGAAAGAGCCTAAGATTGTCAAGGCTTCGGAGATCATTTGCAGGCTCATGGATGACATGGCATCCAACAAGGTACCATGTTTCAACTCAAAAGTATTTATTAAAACTGACAAATCGTGTTGATATGACTAAAAGTTAAGTACGTGGTGAATGTGTCAATACAATAAAGATATGACACATATCTTATTTACATAAATGAGTTTCTACTAGCACGACGCGACTAACAAGTATCAACATATCTTAAACAGACGAACATGATAAAATAACATAGTGTATTCAATCTAACAACTTGTTTTATTGAGAAACTCTTTCACATTTGTAGTTTGAGCAAAAGGGAGGAGATGGTGCATCAAGCATAAAATGTTACATGAAACAACATGGAGGCACAGAGCAAGAAGTGATCAAGGAGTTTGGGAAGCAAGTGAGTCATTCATGGAAGGATATAAACGAAGAGTGTCTCCAACCCACCAATGTTCCTATGGCTCTCCTCACAAGAATTCTCAATTTTACTCGCCTTATTGATGTATTTTACAAGGACGATTGCTACAGTACAAATGCTGAGAT
The DNA here is from genome assembly GCA_036897485.1 of Pelargonium nanum. Lineage (NCBI taxonomy): Eukaryota > Viridiplantae > Streptophyta > Magnoliopsida > Geraniales > Geraniaceae > Pelargonium > Pelargonium nanum. The sequence continues at coordinate 4,725 of JAYMTF010003210.1, read as the reverse complement.
CTTCCTCGAAGGTTTTGTTACCTTTTTGCTTGTGGACTCTGTGTCAATATAACTGTATTGAAAGCTTGAAAATGTTTGAATTATGTGGTACTTCTAATGTGAAGTTACGCGTGAATAAATATATGTATGTGATGTCTTTGAATTGAATATAAAAAATTGTTATATGCGGTGTGTTGAAGTGAGTAAAATAAATCTCACATCGGATTATAAAATATGAAATGAATGAGCTAAATATAATGGTGCAAGTGAAATCCTACTAAAAATGTTGACATTTTAATAGTGAAAGCTCAAGCCATTAAGTCATGTGTAGCCCATTATTGAAATCTCACATGGTATCAGAGCTTGGTTGAACCATCTCAACTCTAACACGGTGAGATATAATGTAATGACTTTTGTGACTTTCATATCACTTTAGTGAATCTATATACGAGGGGGAATGAACATCTCCTTACAATCCTATACATCTTGATCTTGCCTCAGAACGTAAGGAGAGATGAAAATCTCTTTTGTGTGTCTCCCATTAGTCGTGCGAACGTGATGATGACCTTCAAGTCGTTCATCTCTGATGTGTCTCCTATTAGTCGAGCAAAGTTAAGATAATGATGACTTTCAAGTCGTTTCTCGAAAATAAAACTAATTGACGCGTCCCTAATTATAAATGGGTCAAAGAAGCGCACTAGATGTGTTTTCATCTTACCCATATGCTAGGATAGTTATATTGGAAATCCTCTCTCATTCACGAGTCTAAAGAGACTGACTCGGAGGCTTGGTCATGGAAGATGTACCTGAAGGCTTAAGACCTTACCCTTGGATTCTTGGAGCATTCACAAGAGCAACACACTGTTAAGCGGACACCAAGTGTATATTCGGGTCAGAGTTCCTCTATAAACAATTATGAAATAGTTCCTCTAACAAATTAGGAAATATTCTCTTAATAGATGAATTAGGAAAAACTTCATAAAAAATTAGGTTTAATAAGACTCCACACACCCAACAAAGTGCCAATGGCTCTTTTAATTTATAGGAAAATGAAAACAGCAGCCACATGTTTTGGTTGGAGTCTTCATGCATGTCCTATATATATCATATATGGAGTATTCCCACAAGTGACAAGCAGTAGAAGATGATAATATCAGGACATGCATGCATACCTGAGTTTGGTACATAGATGATGAAATGGAATAGCAACCACAAGAAGCTCATAGGGTACCCTAATACATTTGTCATGTTCATGATGTCATGAACCTTGACAATAATTTCCTCAGTTCATGCCAACACTCCTGGCAATTCAAGTTGATTCAAATTCTAAGCTTTCTGATTTACCTTTTGATTGACAAGAAATTGATGGACTATGTCATTTCAATAAATACATGCAAGTTCAATATTAAATTTTCTTTCTCAAAGTCTTTGTATTCTCTCTTTTGTGGCCTCTAATCCATATTTTTTTCAGGGTTAAATTGTTTTAGCTTCTAATAAGGGAATTGTTTGATTTAAGCCCCTACATTTCAGTTTTTTTTAATTAATTCCACGTGATCAATTGCAGCCGGCTATCAAGTGTCATGTCAACTTGAAATCAAATGACATCAAGCCACTTTAGAGTAATTGGAGTCAAAACAAGCATGTAACGTAACCCTCTAGTTGTATTGAATGTAACGACGTCGCTTCATTTTCTTTACGCAACCCAACCAAAATGGTTTGGAGAATTGAAACGTTTTAGTTGAATCGTGTGAAAAAAATGAAACGGCTTCATTCCATTCAATATTCCGGGAGGATTAATTCTTTATGCAACTAAAAATGCCTTTTTTCTATTAGAATTTAAATTCAAGAAGGATCTTCAAAAGAGTCCATTTAATATTCGAAATAAAAATCATTTGAGCAGTTGTCAGTTTTCTTCTCATCTCCAACTCAGCTTCTCACTTTTTCCAACCTCCTTGCAGATTCTGATGCCGATCCTCTATAGATGCCAAAATTAAAATATCTATATATCACCCCCAAAAAAAAAAGTAATAGCAATGGTCCATAGGTAACAACTTGTTTTTCAGTGTTTCAAACTAATCGCAGCAAAGCAGTTTCTATCTTATGAAGTAAAAACAATGAAAAAAAATAGGTTATATCACATGTTGGGTCAAGTGGTTAATATCACTTTGAATTTTCTCTGGAGTCTCAAGTTCGAGCCTCCTTGTTGACGATATGGGGTGGGATCTGTGGGTTGGGGTTTAGGGTGGGGTGGGGTTTAGGGTAACCCTCTCAAAGGAAGTGAGAAACATTGTTACTTCGATTATGATGTCTGTTGTTTTTTTTTTTTTTTTTTAAAAGGTCATATCACTATACCTTAATTTCTTCATGTTTTTCAATACTTAAAGTTACAAATTTAATACTTTTTTTAGGCTAGATCTAATGTAAAAGTATGTATCAGTTTAGGCTCATTTTGAAACTATTTTATTTTCAAACACTGTAATTATCATTTCCTATCAAATAAAAAGGATCTTTCTAGGTAGAGTAAACTCATGTTCATACTTATACTTTAAAGGTTTTCTTCCCCTTTTTAAAAATATGTGTCAAGATATGTAAATTTATCACCCATCTTTCAGGATAGATACTACTAGACACTAATAAATAGGAATCTCTCCCTAGCCACTACCAAAAACATATATAGTCTTTAAAGAACATGATATCATTTTTCTACAATTTGAAATCAATGACCGCTAAGAGAGAGTATCACAATTTTATAAGTAAAAGATGTTTGAAATAGAACAAGCGTCAAACTTAAAGATCACATGAAAGCAATCCAAATGAATACATAGTAAGATAGCTTCCCTAAAACTCTATGACTCAACAAGAGCTCCCTTAGCCCAATCAACAATTTTTGGTAGCCCAATCTCTAGGTTCTGAAGACTATTTCCTATCTTACACAGAACTCCTTAGTAGAGGGTTGATGCGCTCATAAATAAATGGCTTGAGCTTATTCACAATGATCTTGGGGAGAATTTATAGAATTTATTACATAATCTAATTGGTCAAAATTGACCGATAGTTTCTAAAGCCTCACTATTAGGAATGATGACCAATGTCTTATTCCACTGAGGGAGCCTTAAATAAATTAGAATTTCTACGCAAAACACTACCAAAGGACAATTTATTCAAATAAATAAGGATAACATAGAGTTTCATTTATCTATTTTTCAGATTTTGTCTTTATTGAAGTTTTTTTTTACTATATGCCCCGTTAATTTAAAATATTTAACTCATTGCTCTATAATTTATTAATTTTGCCCCTACTGACTAAATTTTTTATATCCATCCCTGAAAGGATTGGAATCAAAATATACAAACATTAAAATTTCATTTATGTATACAAATAACATATTAGGCCCAGAGAGTTCCACTCAGATTATATTAATAATATACTTTTTCTCTGTTTTAAGATTTATTATACTGAAAAATTAAGCATAAATTATTTGATTTTATTATTGGTAACTAAACTATGATCAATTAAATATGATTGCGAACAGAAAAAAAAAGTACAATAGAGAGGTTTGTCAAACAATTTAATGATATAATTATGTTGTATGAATCTGTATCCTACTCCAAAACAAAAACATAAAACCACCTCAAGATCATGAAAAACCAACGGTCAGATGTGCCTCCACGTGTCCAACCAGAAGGATATAAAAACCTATCCCCTATCTCACCAACATCATATACATTTACATACAAACACAACACCAACACATTCAATGTCTGCACGACACTCGCACACCTTACTATAAACCATAAACCCAAGAAAACAAAAACAGCCGCCATGTCGTCATCGGATTCCGGCGACCGGAGCTCCTCTCTCCGGTCACCGCTCCTCCCTCCGGCCAAGAAACCGGAGCCGGAGAGGCTGTGCATCGACGACATGCTCCGAAACCATTGCGGCGAGTTCGGGGCGTGGCAGCTGAGGCACTTCGTGCTGACCAGCCTGGCCTGGTCGCTCGAGGCGTTCCACACCATGGTCATGATTTTCGCCGACCGCGAGCCGGAGTGGCGGGGCTTGGACGGCTCCGGATGCGGCGAAGCCGACGCGAGCGTGTGCGGGATGAAGGCCGGTTCGTGGGAGTGGACCGGTGGTCCGGGAAGCTCCACGGTGGCGCAGTGGGGATTGGTGTGCGCTGACAAGTATAGGGTTGGGCTTGTGCAAGCCTTGTTCTTTTGCGGCTGCATGATTGGTGAGTTTTTATTTATTTATTTATTTGTTATTATCTTATGTTCATATAAAATATTATTGGTGTTATTTTTCAGTTTTGTTGGCATTTATATTTTCTTTGGTGCACATAACTTAAAACTTTCATATACATTTACAATTATGTTTGCCTGAAATTTGCCATTTTAATATAATTTATATATATTTTTTGTGCACTTGATATGCATCAACTAATTTTCTTGTGTTATATATTAATGTGACATTTATTATCAGTTTATTCTTTTAGTTAAATTAATTCTCTAACAAGATATTAGAGTCTTCAAATTTGTATAGATATATCTTTTATCAATTTTTTTAAATTTATCTATTAGCCCTTAATGTACTTCTTTAAGCATTGGATTAAGGTTCATTTTAGTCCCCCTACTATCAGGAACGTTTCATTTTGGTACTTAAACTACCAAATGATAAGCCGGAGTCCAAAGTTCAGCCAAGTGTTTGGGTTTAGTCCAAACGTCTCGCAAAAGTGGTTGACGGAAGGA
>JAYMTF010003209.1:0-15825 GCA_036897485.1 Pelargonium nanum | reverse complement strand
TCAGAATCAGTCCAGTGTCTGTTATAATCCAACAAAGTAGCACGCAGAGCAATATTATGATGAACCCCAGGATGAAGCAACCTGCGTAAGAATATAGAAGATAGAGATGGCACAATGCGATCCTGACTCTGCAAATTTTACAATGTGAAATCACAGATGAGAACTCCCCACGTAACATCTGTGGACATCTTATAAAGGAAAGGCACAAAACAAATTCATCTCAACACGCCTTAGTTCCAGACCAGGGCCTTTTGTGGGACAGTTGGCACCAGCCCAACCTGCACTTGACTCTTCAATATAAGGATCCAACATAAATCCAACGCTATGTAACAAAAGATCCTACAAACAGCACCTAGTTCCCCCTCCCCCCATTCTGACTAATCAGGTAAATAGTAAAGAATCACATATCTCTAAACAAGCATGCATACCGTACCTCCCATCCCAGTAAATTGTTGTAAAAGCACTATTGTCCTCTTTTATTGGCAAAGAGAGAAGGTACTTTCCTACATTATAACCTCTACTGCTGAGTTCGCAACTTGAAAGTGAATAGTCAAACTGACACGTTGAGCAACAGAAACTTATATACAACAATAGCTCCAGTACCTTCAGAGATGAAAATATTGAATGAGTGATCCAGAGAAGATCATCTGAAGAATGTTCAGAAGCTTGAAATAACTGGTCGGCTACAAATTCTTCCTGCAAAGCATAACAATTTGCTTCTTCCCTGACAAGGTGCAGAAACAATTAATCTTACAGAAGCATAGATTATGGCAATTATGGTATTTACATAACTCTAAAGAGAAGTCAATTGCAAATAAATAATCAAGAAAACACTCTCAGTCCAATGGTTTCATTGCAGTTTTGTGTGTGTGTACATGTGTGAGAGAGAGAGAGAGGCTTAAGCAACATATATATATATATATATATATATCAACATGATAAGTGAATGGGTGGAACTTCGATAAAACAAAATTTTACATTAAAACGTGTTAACTTAAGACTAACAGATATACATTTGACTTACACATTAGCATCTGCAGCAACTAAGTTATGATATACCAATCCATTCTCCTTTAGTATATAAATCTTGTCAGAAGTGATTTTGACATCAATGCATCCCCCCTGACAACATTGGAGCAGTGGCACACTCATTGAAATGAACAATTTTCCCATGAATATCAATAAAGAACTTTTCATCAAACACATAAAATAGCATAGAGGAAAAACAATAGTTACCTCCAAATGAATATTCTGTACTGACGGTTCCAGCAATAAAACAATCTTGTCCATTAAATTATATTGGAGGCTATGCACATAAATCCTCTCCAAGCTATCTTCCTTCATGATAAGGTCATAAAATCAGTCCATCTAATAGCAAACTACGTCAGCATAATAACCAATAAAAATGGAATGGAATAGAATAGAAGAAGATTCTCAGCCCCATGTCCTAAACACATACTCAGGCACAGATACTTATGCAGTAGTTATACTAAAGTTTTCTATGTCCAACTTAAGAACATTACAAAATATATAGCTTTTATTAGATTAGACATTGCAACAATAATTTCAAACAACAATAACGAACGAAAAGGTAATAAAATATATTCACAAAGTGAACCTCATAACTAGGAACTCTTCTTTATGTCAGAAAATACCAATTTTTAATTAGATATATGAGATTATTTTGATCCATATGGTTGGACTAACCAGATTTTAAACTTTGCACAAAACATGTATAAACTAGCAAAGTCTAAGGATTCCAACAACTTTCACAAAATCAACCGATTTAACTACCTTCTGCTGAAGATGTTATATATCATAGTGGAAAAGGTGAAAGGCAAAGGAGTACAAGCATATTCTTCTAACGCAACCAAGATAAACTGAAGAAATCAAAGGTTAATCCCTCCATGGGTAGACTATCTGTTCGATAATTTGAGTTTCGTCAGAACAAACATGAAGAGATACTAGAGCACAAGAAGCAAACAAGGAAGCAATAGTCTATGAGGAATACCCTCATATTTTCAGATGTATGGATTACTAAGTACGGTACCATACAGATAAGAGATAACCATCACTATACAGTGCAAACCTGCCTTCTGATTATGTATAAATGTAATAAATGAATGTTGAAGCATGCACAGCAAAGCAAAATCAAAGATACAACACAAAAGAAACATTCAATTAGGAGGTGCATGGGTTACGACATCTTAGTTTGATTCCCATTTGACTTCTCGCAGCCATCAACTCAATCTAGGATCACAAATTTTAATGTATCAAACCTCCAAGAACTGGGAATGAGGATTTGATATGTCTGTCCTTTCTTTTGTAAACAAAATGTAACTGTTTCTGAAAATAATTTATACTTGCAGGAGTTTTAACTCGGACTAGATTGTCTTTGCAATGCAACCATTGATCTTTGTGAATATGAAATCAAAGAACTTGTGGTTTATCAGTACTGCTCACTCTATACAACTACGGCGCATACAAATAGCTAACTTTCAGAGTTTTAAATATATCTTGTAGTCCTTTTATATTTCAATGTGTTCCATTCAATAGGTTAACTATCATTAACTACACCTCCAATGCCCCCTCCCCCTATTCAAAGCCATGAATTGGTAATGAACTCATGGTGTAATGATACAGTTATCTATAACAGTACAACGGTTTTACCTACTTGTCGTTTACAGTATATACATGCATATATAATAACTTCAAAAAAATGATATATCTTGTAATATTAGGGACGGATCTGTCTCAGCTCTAACATTGCCATGAAGATCCTATCCTTCAAATGTTCTATCGGGCTCTCCTGTATCCAGCAGATAGACTAAAAGATGCAAATTGGTGTTGCACGGCAACACGTACTTTTCGTCTTGACAAACATACCAAACTATGTTTCAACAAATACAAATCAATTATTGCTCTAGAGAAACATACCGCACTATGTTTACATAAAATTGCAAAAGGAATTATGTCCAAATCAAGCATGGCTTCACCAACCCACAACTTTAGAAATGTAGCTCCTGAAAGCGCAAGATAAAGGAAACAAGACATTATATTTAGACATTGTTCTCTCAACTATCAAAACATATATATAAAAAGCTGGGCCACCATAGTTTATATTTAGAAGGCGGTATTATGTATACTAAATAAACACAGATGTTCCCCTGAGTTTATTTGAACTTCATATTTTTCTTACATGAAATAAATGTTAGCTATAGGCCCATGTCAGACTGCCTGCAAACCCGTATTCTAATATACTACGTGTGTTAATTATTAAAGGTAAGCAGATTGGCCAATAATCTCTTCAAAATATTTCTAGTCCTGAAGAATATATCATTTCAATTTATCCATGTAATGAACAAAGCTTAAAAAAGCGTAATCATAAATGAATAGTACAAATTATTGGTTAACAAGTTCGTAAATAAATTTAAAACGCTTGAGATAATAGAATTATGGGAGCTGTGGGAGAAAGAAGAGAAAGAAATTGCCTATGGAAGCTGGGTTGCTCATGGCATGACTGAAAACCCTGCTATGACTTGAAAGATCCCATACTCGAATAGTTCCATCAGAATGAAGCACGAATGCAAGTTTCTTTCCAAGCACTTCTGATATTACCAAACTCTGGACTGGCCCTGCCATCCTACCCCTGCATGACATGAAAAAAGACAAAGGCAGTTATATAACCTCTACTTAACATTGCTGATGCCTGACGGCAACAAACAATAACTTCCTCGTCGAAATTGCTCTTCTATATAGATAACAGATATTGACAGCTCAAAACGTGTGGGATTATCTTCTTGGTGCATACATAACAAAATAAAAAGTAGAGGGACTATGATTCACTAGAAATAATTATATAAAATGGGCATGATTACCTGGACATGAGACCCCACAAACGACCAATTCCTGAATCATCCCGCAGCTCATGCACAAAACCTATAAGAGAGAGATGCACAAGTGCATCATAATTATAAAATGATAAAGATGGGCTGGAAAACATGCAGAAGGATAGCATTGTGGTCTTGTAGAAACCAAAATTGCAGAGAATAATGCAGACGTACAAGCTACATGCATTATGGAACTCTAGAACATAGTTATGAAAGGCGTGCCATGGCGCAAGCCGCGGCGCAGCGCACCTATGGCGAGGCGATTTACTAAAGGCGCGCCGTTTGCCGAGGCGCAAGAAAGGCGCGACATATGAAAACTGTATAGAAATTAGGGTATTCTGTGTGTTTAGTTCAAATTCATATCCTTAATTCAATACTACTAACTTATAATTGAAGCAAAACAGCAAGATAAGAGCATCAGAATAGCGATTCTCTTTTTGAAGATGACAAATACTACATTTCGCTTTAGATCTTTGGCGTAATGATGATGACTTTTATAAATTATATCAATTTTATTGTTAACTTATTTACATAATTTTTTAGTATGATAATTTATTAAATATGCACATATATATAATTTAGTGTCTATATGCACCGTGTTTTCAAAAGGCCTGCGCCTTGAACCGTGGCTCCATAAGGGGTTTGCGCCATAAATAACTATGCTCAAGAGCATAACTCACCCACAAAGCGATCAAATGTTTTTAACAACATGGAAAAATTCAAAATTGTAGACCAATAAAAATGCAATTGCAATTACACTATACATAATGCAGCCAGAATCCATACCAGGAGCACCTTGGTCGAGCATGAGAAGTTGGAAACAGCCAACAGACCCATCATTTCTGCCAACCACAAGATAACCATCCATTGCCGCCACAGCTGTTATTGCTGCGGAACCGCTATATGCATGCATATCCAACTCTATAAGCTCATTTGGAGGGAAAACAGAAATCGATGCATAAGCACCAATGTCCCGAAGCTTCAGAAGATAAGCAACACCTGATACAGTTAATGCATAAAGCAATAACGAATTTCCGGAGACGCCACAACTCTGCATACATGAAATCAACAATCAAACACACAATCAATCCCAAGCACACACAAACACATAGATATAGTAAAAGAGCAAAAACCTCAGCTTTGCATATAAAAGCAAATGGAGACAAAGCATCAGGAAATGTAATTCGGAGTCCGCATCGAGGAAGCTCTTTGAGAGCACAAATCTCCAGCAGCTCGAGGTCATTAGGCACGGCCTTGTGAATTCTCCTGCATCAAAATGGACAGTGATGGAGTGCAAATTGAAGAAAACGAAACAGAGACGTTATCGAGAGAGAGTACCAAGCGTAATATGTGGAAGGATCGCCAATGACGGAGCAGGAGGCGTAGTCGTCGGCGATTGGAGCAAACGGCGGCGAAGAAGCCGAACCAGAGCTCGGTGCAGCCGTAGAGAAAGGGACTGAGACGCGAATCCATCTGATGGAGTCGCTGCCGATTATGGGGACCTCCATGCCCGCCATTGTCGACCATCGAGCCATGGATCGAGCTCGTGACTGATAAACCCTAAAGTAGTGTGTGTACTGTGCAGTGGTTCAGTTCCAGGGTTTAAAACTCGATGGAGGGCTCTGTATCGGTACAGAGTCGAACCGGAACGGTTTTACAGTGAACCGTTTGATGAATGGACCCGATCTTCTTTTTTTATATAGACAGGTGCCGAAATCCTATCTTGTAACGGCGTAAATATATATATATACAAGGAATAAATATTGTTCACGAAAAAGACAAAGCCTTTTAACCCTAGTCTAGGGCTTTTGGCACCTGACTGCACCAAAAGTGGTCTCTTACACCACCACCATCAAGGATGTGTTGAGTAGAAATGGATCCTGAGATCTCATCCCACTCACACAGCTAGAATAACCAACTGCGCCGCCCTTAGTGGTTGAATGGACCCGATCTCACCGGGTATCTGAAACCCAACCCGTTTTTTGACGGGTTCGGGTGTGAATTTATCAACCTGGGAAAATGTTCGGGTTTGGGTAAATTGTGAGATTTTCAGGTCAAATCGGGTGTGCTCAAAAAAACAATGCATTTTATGCCTAAAACTCGAAATCTGATCTGACCTTACTCCGATCAACCCTACAATCCTATAGGGTCGATTAGGGATATGGTTCTTCAACCCAAACGCAACCCGACCCAAAAAATTTCAACCTCTAGTCGGACTAGGAGTGCTTGAAATGAGGTGACAATTTTGGTTTATATTTTTCCTATTCGAATTGGAAACGCCCAAAATGAGTGCAAAGGTGGCATGTCAATTTGGGTTTCTCCTGTAAATGTGGTAGGTTTGCTTGACCCAACTTGCAGTTTTTTTATGGGTCTGATTAGGAGTGCTTGGATGGGTTGATAATTTGGATTTTGGCTCAAACTTTTCGAATTGGAAACGCCCAATATGAACCCAACCTTAAATGAGTGCGGACGTGAAAAGTTAGTCCGGGTTTTACAAGTAAAATTTGCAAGTTTGTCTAATCCAATCTGCATTTTTCTGATAGTTCAGAATATAAGTGCCCGAGATGAGGTGACAATTCGGATTTTAGGTAGAATTTTTCGATTCGTATTGGAATCACCAAATATGAATCCAACCTGAAATGAGTGCGGACGTGACAAGTGAGTTCGGATTTTATGTGTAAATTTTGCAAATTTGTCTGATACGTACGCAATTTGCAATTATCTAAGGAGCACTCAACCTAATTATGAGATCACTCCATTTTTATGTGACCCGAACTTGTTATTTATGTGTCGGTTTCAGATGTTTTGGTTTGGCTCCAAATTGTCGACTCTATAGTGGAGTGAGGTTGTAGTAGTTGCAGCGTTAGGACTTCATTGTCACATACTCACATACCTTTAGTGCAATGTCAAGAGCGATCGGAGGACCTATCGTTGACGAGGTCGTAGGGTTATACTAATATAAAATACTATATTTTTTCTTAGTTGTGCAACGCATGAGACATAAACTAGTTAATTGAGTTTCAACACGAACACAATCTAATTATTAAATAAGTTGAGTTAGTTGATAAGAACCCGATTAACTTAAACTCAAATCTACTAAATTTCGTACTTGTCACAAGACACGACCCAAAACTGTCAATCGTATTCAAGCATAAGGCATGTAAAATAGTATCGAGGCATGCCGAGTCATGACACTTTCAAACTCGATTTCGGCTCGATTACGCCCCGACCGAGAGAGTATACATTATTTTATTACAACCAATAAATCATTTCTACTAAAATCTATTTTGAGATTTGAGACAAAAAAAAAAAGGTCCAAGTCACATTTTATTCTTTGTTGCTTCAACCCCTCTTGTTCTCAACACGAACACAATCTGGTTATTGAATAAGTTAAGTTAATTGCCACGAACCGGATTAAGCTGAACTCAAATCTAATGAATTTGGTACTTGTTGCAAGACACGACCCAGACCGCCACTCATATTCAAGCTTGAGTCGTGCAAAACAGTACCGAGCCGAGTCACGACTCTTCCAAACTCGATTCGGCTCGATCACGCCCCGACCGAGAGAGTATACATTATTTTATTACAAGCAACAAATCATTTTTTTTACTAAAACCTATTTTGAGAATTGAGACAAAAAAAGAAAGAAAAAGAAAAAAAAGTCCAAGTCACATTCTCTTCTTTGTTGCTTCAACCTCTCTCTCTCTCTCATTTCTGTTCAATTTCAATATCTATCCAAACAAAAAGTCTCAGACTTTGAACAAAGCGACACCAACCAAGCACCACCCACCATTTCCACTCCCATCTCTCTCATGCCCAGAACCTCAAATTCGTAAATGTCACAGTGATGCACTTCTGGGTTCCGTTTCTCGAACCCTAGAGAGGACCGATCAAACCACCACCACCACCACCATGGTCTTCAAGGGCAGGTTCTTCTCTTCCAAGAAATCCGAAACTTCCAGCCCCGATGGATCGAACAGCCCGCGATCGTTCGGCTCCAATTCTCCGTCCAGATCCGATAAGAAGAAACTGAAATCGGGATCGGAGGCTCAGATCAGTGGCGGTAGCGGAAGTGGCAAGAAGAAGGAATCGAAAGGGAAAGAAGCTCAAAGCCCAATTCAAGCTCAGTTGCCTCTGAAACCGAAGTCCGGGCTGATTCCGAGCTTGTCGCCGGCGGCGGCGAAGAAGAAAGGGTCGGATTCCGGCAAGGAAGTGTCGTCTCCGGTGTCGCCGATACTGGCGTCGTCGTTGGGGCTGAACCGGATCAAGACGAGATCGGGGCCGTTGCCGCAGGAGAGCTTTTTCGGGTTCCGAGGTGATAAAGGATCGGCTCTGGGCTCGAGCAATTTGTCGAGACCGGGCGGCGATGGCAGCTCCGGGAAGAAGAAGGACTTGTTGAAGTTCCCGGATAGTGTTACCGGAGGTTGGGTTGATAATGTGAGCAATTCCGATACAATGTCCACTGGGAGTGCTCAGTCCCGAGACCAGAGCCCTAATGTTCCAGCTCCTTCTCGGCTACAAAATGGTGAAACTTCAGCTCAATCAGGTATTGATTTGTTTGAATTGTCATTTTATTCGAATTGCTAGATACTTGGACTAGGTGGGACTTTATAATTGAAGTGATCGTGATATAGATGTTAGTGTAATCAATGCGATCGGACAAGCTTATTGGGTGGAAGAAAGTTCGTAAAATTCATTATGCTCTGTATTGTATTAATTGCAAGCATTTTGAGAAACAAAATATATTGGTATCTTGTCGCTGGAGCTCATTTTGCGATCAGATAGTTACGTATTGGATTCTATATATAGTTACGAAGTTATTGCTCATTATTATCTTCTCGACTATATTCGTTGAACTACATTTGGCTGTGGTCGATAAAAGTAAACTTGGAACTTGTTTTGACCACATTATATGTTTGGCTATTTGAATGTCACTACTTTTATATGGTTGTTGTAGTATTATTTTTAGACTTGTTATTTATCTACCATAGTCCTTATATTTGATTAGATAGTGGACAAGAGCTTGTAGTGCATCTTCTAATATTATCAAAACTTAGATGTTATGTATAAAGTTGAGGCACTAAGATTATTGACTATTTGGCACAAAAGCGTTCATTAAATGACTAAAAAACTTTGTTTTCCTGAACCAAAAGAAGGAGAAAAATAAATCAGTAGAAATAATTGAAATGATGTATGCAAGAAGATGTGAAAAATTAGAGGTTACTATGAGTCTGTTAATAAACTTATGCATTTTATTATGTGAGATTTGTTCCAATTAAAAAGAATCCCTACTGTAGAATGTGGTGACGTATGAACTTCACATCTTTTGAAAATCTTCCTATTTGGGGATTGAGACAAGTGGTGAAATTTTGAGCCGGTATTTATAGAATCTACTTTCTTATATCTTTATTTCAAATGAAGATTTTAATATACTAACCTTTTTTTACTAGGTCAACAAGATCCATCATGGGCCCCTTCTGGAGGTTTAAGAAGTTCCGATGTTTGCACTCCAGAGGTATGGTATAAACTTCTTTCATTGATGCTGTTCATGCATTTACTGTTTATATATATATATATATTGTTAATGCCTGATTATACTTCATATGATTGTGAAAAACCAAAGGAGTCAGAATCCCCCCGTTTTCAAGCTATACTTCGTGTCACAAGTGCACCCAGAAAGAGGTTTCCGTCTGACATCAAAAGTTTCTCTCATGAATTAAACTCCAAAGGCGTCCGGCCTTTCCCATTTTGGAAGCCTCGAGGCTTAAATAACCTGGAGGTACATAAGTTCGCCATAAGTTTACTCTTGCAGGTACCATATTACACTGTAGGAAGTTCCGCCCCTAATCACCTTGCCTTTTATAACAGGAGGTCTTAGTTGTCATTCGAGCAAAATTTGACAAAGCAAAGGAAGAAGTGAATTCTGATTTAGCCATCTTTGCAGCAGATTTGGTTGGAATTCTTGAAAAAAATGCAGAAAGTCAGCCCGAGTTGCAGGAAACTATTGAGGATTTGCTGATTTTGGCTCGTAGATGTGCAATGTTATCACCTGGAGAGTTCTGGCTCCAGTGTGAAGGTATAGTTCAGGATTTGGATGATAGGCGTCAAGAACTTCCAATGGGAATGCTCAAGCAGCTTCATACCCGGATGCTTTTCATTCTTACAAGATGTACACGATTGTTGCAGTTCCACAAGGAAAGCGGTTTGGCTGATGATGAACATGTCCTCCAGCTTCGTCAGTCTAGAGTTCTGCATTCTGCTGATAAACGAATTCCTCCACCTGTGGCAAGGGATGGTAAAAGTTCTAGTGCAACAAAAGCGGTGCATGCAGCTTCATCCAGGAAATTTTATAGTCAGGAGCAGCATCATGGGTTGGATTGGAAAAGAGACCATGTTCCACCGCCAGTAAATTTTCTCTCTCCTCCTGCAGATGACAGTTCAAAGAACTTGGAATCACCTGGAGGCAGGGGGGACCGGATAGCTTCTTGG
The DNA here is from genome assembly GCA_036897485.1 of Pelargonium nanum. Lineage (NCBI taxonomy): Eukaryota > Viridiplantae > Streptophyta > Magnoliopsida > Geraniales > Geraniaceae > Pelargonium > Pelargonium nanum. Next base: position 5,446 of record JAYMTF010003209.1, on the reverse strand, counting down.
AAAAAACTTCCATCTCCTGCAGGGAAAAGCACAAACGAGGCTGCTCTAGTAATAGAGCAGAATAATAATAAGGTTGAACCCTTGAAAGCTCTTAATAAGGGAGTAATAATTGCTGGCATGGATCTTGCTGCTCTTAAGCCTCCTGAGCCTCATGGAAAAGATTCTCATGAACATTCTACCAAGCACCAGCATAAAGTTTCTTGGGGCTACTGGGGAGATATGCAGAATGTTCCTGATGAAAATTCAATTATTTGTCGCATTTGTGAGGAGGAGGTTCCAACTTTACAGGTGGAAGATCATTCAAGAATCTGTGCAATTGCTGATAGATGTGATCAGAAGGGTCTAAGTGTGAATGAGCGTCTTGTCAGAATTGCTGAAACTCTTGAGAAGATGATGGAATCCTTTGGACAGAAGGATATCCAAAACATGGTAGGAAGCCCTGATGTTGCAAAAGTGTCGAATTCTAGTGTGACTGAAGAGTCTGATGTTCTCTCACCCAAACTTAGTGATTGGTCTCGGCGAGGCTCAGAGGACATGCTCGACTGTTTTCCTGAAGCTGATAATTCTGCTTTTATGGATGATATGAAAGGTTTAACTTTGATGTCATGTAAAACTCGTTTTGGTCCCAAGTCTGATCAAGGAATGACAACGTCATCTGCTGGTAGCATGACACCTAGATCTCCACTATTAACACCAAGGACCAGTCAGATAGACTTGCTCTTGTCAGGGAAAGGTGCTTTCTCTGAGCATGATGATATTCCTCAGGTATTTGTCATACCATCAAAAGAGTGACTTTATTATCTCCATCAATCTTCTTCTTGACCATTTTAAATCGCAGAAATACACTTTATCAGATTGAGGGGATCTTTACTCTTAAGAATCTTATAAGACCTCACATGTTGAGATATGAATGAATCACCTTAGACTTAGAGCATTTTTTAGATTTTTTTTTTTTTTTTTTTTTTTGCATGCCCAAGCTTGCACGTTTTTGTATTGGGGTAACAACCAAGTAAAATTGAAAGTGTATTCCAAGAACCTCTTTGAATGCTTTCTTAATAGAGGCAAGGATATTTATGGCATTTTAGTATTGAGATTTTTTTCCATACGAACAACTTTTTATTGCTGCAGGCGGTCACCATTTTATGGGAAATAGATAAAAATGGATATCTAACCTTGAGTTTGCATTCTATGTACTATCAGTGCTGTCAAGTTGTGATTTTTTCCGTGTGATGCAGATGGCTGAACTTGTTGATATTGCACGATGTGTGGCAACTACACCTATGGATGATGAACGGTCGATATCATATTTATTGTCTTGTCTTGAGGACTTAACAGAGGTCATTAATCGTAGGAAGTTTGATGCAGTAACTGTGGAGTCGTTTGGAACACGCATTGAGAAGCTGATTCGGTGAGTACATGACATATATTTCTTGAATCTTTCAAATTATAGTGTTTACTATACTATGAAATTGGAGCTCCGCTCCATACGGAAAAGTTTACTCATCATCCTAAATGGAAATTTCCAACAATTAAGTAAAGTTTGTTAATTGCTGCTATATTGTTTGTCATAATGTAATGAGTTTTGGTTGTCTAGGGAGAAATATGTGCAATTTTGTTCTCAGATGGAAGATGAAAAGGTTGACATAACAAGTACTGTAATTGATGAAGATGCGCCTTTAGAAGATGATGTGGTTCGTAGCTTGAGAACAAGTCCCTTGCATTCTTCTAAGGATCGTACAACCATAGATGACTTTGAAATAATTAAACCAATCAGTCGTGGAGCATTTGGCCGAGTTTTCTTGGCCAAAAAGAGAACAACAGGAGACCTTTTTGCCATCAAGGTACATCAAAACTGGGGCCATGATTGTGCTTTATGAGTTTTCTTCACTCACAGTCACACACAAAAAAAATGTTATGTTAATTTAAAGTCGGTATAGTGTTCCTTTTTTCTGTGCTACATATATAAGGCATACTTCAATTTTCCTCTTTATTATTGTTATATGTGCCACCAAGTTCCTGTTGTAAGCTGTAACTTTTTTCCCAGCTTATTTGCTTTACTAGAATGTTTTCTTTATTCAGTATTAACTTTTCTCTACCGTCTCACATGCACATGTATTTTTGGGGCTACCTATTATTCATTTTGGGTGTAATTTTCCATAAAGCACTGGGTTCTGCATTTTCATCTGGTCGTTTCATGAATGGTGAGGAGGATACAGATTTTGATTTATTGTATTTGTCACAGGTCCTTAAAAAGGCGGATATGATCCGTAAGAATGCTGTTGAAAGTATTTTAGCAGAACGTGACATTTTAATTTCAGTTCGCAATCCATTTGTGGTGAGCAGGTCCAACTATTTATAGATTTTGCCTGCCGTTAGAATTAGTTATCCCAATTTTAAACTTGGATGTCTGCTGTTTCAGGTTCGCTTTTTTTATTCATTTACATGTCGCGAAAACTTGTATCTGGTGATGGAATATTTGAATGGGGGAGATCTATATTCATTGTTGAGGAATTTAGGCTGCTTAGATGAAGATGTTGCTCGTGTGTACATAGCAGAAGTTGTAAGTTTTTGTTTGCTCTATAGTAATATTTTGTATTTAGATAATGATGCAACTCTTAGCTTAAAGTACAATGTTGTTGTAGGTGCTTGCATTGGAATATTTGCATTCACTGCGTGTTGTTCATCGTGATTTGAAGCCGGATAATTTGTTGATTGCTCATGATGGCCATATAAAGGTAACTGTAATTTCCTTTGTTTCTCTTACACCCTCTCCTCTTTCCCATAACAAATATTAGCTCCTATCTATTTTACCCTTTTAAATTTCATGGATTCAGCACTTGTCACGTTAGCCTTAGTTTGTCAAAAATTGCCCGTTTGCATAATTGGGGTTATCTGACATGTTAAGGAATCCCACATTCGAAGAATGTGAAGTATGTCACCATTTGATGTTCTAGTTTGAGGGGGAGTGTTAAAGAATCCCACAATGAAAAAATGTGAAGACTATCAACACTTGATATACTAGTTCAAGGGGTAGTAAGGTTTTGAGTTTTTATATTATATATAGTTCAATATTGAAATTCAATTTGGTACTAGAGCTGGTTTCAATCCACCCACTTGCAGAAGGACATGTCTGTAGTAGTCCACTCTTAGAAGAAAAATACTTACATGTGAGGGGGTGCAGATTTAAAAGGCCTACATGTCTTATCCCACCCAAGAAAAATGCGAGGATCGCACGTGAGGAGGGATGTTGAAATGGGTGATGAAGTCACACATTGGATATCTATGAAATAGATAAACTACATATAATGTTTAAAGACAAACACAACTAACAAGGTTGACCTTTTATGTATAGCCAAATATTGAAATTGAACATAATGCATCAGTGAGTTCTTATCCAGATCACTTCATCATTCAAATGAAGTGCTTCTCGGTGATTGATGTCTCTGTATTAACCATAACACGTTCTTAAATTTCTTGTAATAACATATGTGTTTAACAAAGGGAAGATAAGATTGCCTTTTACCGTAATAGTTCATGTCGTTGATACTCTTGCTGAGCATGATCAATTCTCATTTAAGACAACCTTTTGTGGTTTGTGGACCTAAAAGCTCTTTCATTGTGTTGACCAGTTGACAGACTTTGGGCTTTCAAAGGTTGGTCTCATCAACAGCACTGATGATTTATCTGGTCCAGCTGTTAGTGGGACATCTATACTTGGGGACAATGATCCCCCATTATCTGCAGATCAGCAAGACAGACGAAAAAAACGTTCGGCTGTTGGTACACCTGACTATTTGGCTCCAGAGATACTTTTGGGAACAGGACATGGTTTGTACAACCCTTTTACTTAGAATTGTGTTGGTTCAATGATCAATCTTTTACTAGTTCGGTCAACATTGGCAATTCTTGGTTACAATTTTTTTTGGCTATGCTTACACTTATATAGAGTCCAGTTGCTACGAAATGGATTTAGTGTCTAGTTCAAAGCTAAAGTTCCACTTCACTAATGTTTTTGTTCATTTTTCAGTTCACCGTGCAATATATCGGAAAACTGTACTGAAGTATTCGTTTTATTATTTTCCTCAGGCACAACTGCAGATTGGTGGTCCGTTGGTGTCATTTTATTTGAATTGATTGTGGGTATTCCACCTTTCAATGCAGAGCATCCTCAGGTTAATACCCTCATAAATATTTTCCAACTTTTTTAACGAGACTCATTAAACTAACGAACAAAACAGAAAATGCGTTATGTGCATTGTATTATCAAATCAAATCAAATGTAGCATTTACATGTGATTTATACAGTTTTGTTACTTTGAGTTCCCATCCTCGGTTTTCTTCTTATCTTATATATTATGTATTTTGTTTTGCTTGTAGACAATATTTGATAATATCCTCAATCGCAATATTCCTTGGCCTCGGGTACCTGATGAAATGAGTTCTGAAGCCGCAGATCTGATTGATCGGTAAGATAAGTTTTATGATAACATTTGTTGAAGTTGATAGCTCGTGTAAAACACACTGAGATATATATAGAGATGCAGTTCTAAGTAAAGTTTGACTACAAATAATAACCATCAGTCATGCTTGTCAATGTGTTTTAGTGTGTCGGCCACATTCAACCAATTCTTTTTTTTAGAAAGATGGGGGACACCTAAGGAGTTGGACACATGTCCGAATTAAAATCATTATTAAATAGTGGGAGACACGTAAAATCTAGTGTCCGACACATATTCGTAGAATGTCCAAGTGTCAGATACGTATTAGACTCGGTACGTTGAGAAGATGAGAGTGCCCATGCATCATAGCCATTAGTGTTTTCCAAGGGACTTACGAGCAGCTGCTACGGTCTAATTTCCAGATTATTGACGGAAGATCCTCATCTAAGACTCGGAGCTGGGGGAGCATCAGAGGTAAAATATTGTTTTCAATCAAGTTCATACATTAGAACCTTTTTCTTTGTTTTCGAGTGCATTTTCCTTGTAACCTCCTTGAATTCAAAATAATGTAAAGTGAACGTATGATCCAGGTGAAGCAGCACGTGTTCTTTAAAGACGTTAATTGGGATACACTTGCTAGACAGAAGGTCTGTGTGTCTGATTCAGTTACTTTTTATATGAATCTGATTGCGTATGTATCTTGGATCGACGTTGACCTCTCCCATTTACATATGTGACAGGCTGCATTTGTTCCCACTTCGGAAAGTGCTCTCGACACCAGTTACTTCACAAGTCGCTATTCATGGAATACTTCAGATGGCAATTTTTATCCTCCCAGCGAAATGGAGGATTCCAGTGATGGAGAAAGTGCAAGCGATAGTAGCGGTGGCTTAAGCAATCGCCAAGAAGAAGCGGTAAAGTTATACTCCCTCCGTCCCAAAATTAGTGTCTTGTTTCTATTTTTTGCAAAAATTAAGGATTACCAAATAATTTAATGTGTTTCCAAT
>JAYMTF010003208.1:0-15828 GCA_036897485.1 Pelargonium nanum | reverse complement strand
AAATTGGGCTAAATTGGATGTTGGGGGTAGTATGGTCTTTTAGGCATGTAAGTAATGGAAGCTTACCATAAGGGGTCCATCTGTAACTACCCCTTCTTTTTTCCTTTTGCAGCTTTTTATTTATTATTATTTAATTCAACTCATTCTCAAGGCACAACAATATATTGAAATAACACCCATGTCAGTATTCATGAGTTGCTCATTACCCGACTCAAGCAACTTTTTGTACAAGCCCTTTGTCTCCATCCAATAGGAAACCTCCACGTATCATACATATAAAATACATGCAATAGGACTACATGCGACAATCCGCCTCCTTATTTCAAAATGAGTTAAAAGAGAGAAAAATAAAGGAGAACTAAACATTGAATGGGGTTTGAACGAGAGTATTTTACATATAAATGTAACTCATTATATTAATTATAAATTAAACATTACAAATTTGAAAATCCGTTAGGAGCATGTAAGTCTATACACCCTCTAAGTCTAACGCATAACACGAAAACCTAGTCGAAGCATAAGTCACCTGATTCGCAGACCTAATAACAAAACAAAAATATATACTAGCTACATGCTCAACAAGATTCAAAGTATCACCCACAATCAAACTGAAGACACTGATTTTATCCTCTCATTCGATCTTCACGTTTTCTAAGATTTGAAGTGCATGAGAGTCTACCACAAAACAATTAAATTCGCAATAAATGGAAGTTTTTTCCTCAACATGAAATGTGTGTGAAGGATATGCATTACATGACATACGATGACCTTGCTGTCACCCCAGAACAGAGATTGATAGTGACCATCAAATATTTTGGTCCTTAAATATTATATATGGAATAATTTAATTGCGATCAAATGAAATAGTCTTTTTTTTATGGAGTAATTGTTTTCATTAACATAATAAGTTATTTTATTGGGTTTCCTATTCTTGGCTATGGTTTTAACAAAATGGTATCTTTGACTTTTTGACCAACAATCTTTCTAAAATACCTTGTAGACAAAGCCAAATATAGAAATTTTAGCGTGAGCAACTCTTTATTCTCTACATTGTGTTTTTATTACATAGTTGACAGAATTTTCAACTCTTTATTCTCTACACTTTTCTTTAGTAGGAGAACTAATATGGATCGAGTGATATTTAAGTCATTAATCTAACAAAAAAAGAAGTAAAAATGTGAATTGTTTGATCTAAACGTAGACATTGGTCTTCGGCAGACAAGTAGATGACCCAAACAAGCTCTTATCCAACAATGTTTTTGTCAGTGGAATAGTCCAATGGTGCTCTTCTAGCATAGTACCTCCATTGGAATATTCTTTCAAATGCAGAGAGTATTATGAGAGAGAAAAAGTTTGGACATAGAATAAGTTTTTGCAGATGGAGCATGGGATTGATGGAAAGTAAGAGAAAATAAGTGTTTGATTATATGTGGTGACTCGGGTTTCAGATTGAACTATCCAATGTGTTTTTGTAAGTTGCATTAATTTTATTTTATTCTTGAAAGGGCAAGGTCATTACAAATACAATGTGTATTCATGTGCAATTTTGGAAACAAAACAAAATTTAAGTTGGTGAATTCAAATACAAGAATGAATGAGACAAAGAGAATAAAAAGAATTGGGCAAAATACAAGAGAAAGAGATGCCATAAAAGGTAAATTGTTAGCTAAATTTAAATAAAATGTATGTAAAGAATTATCAAATGCAGGAGTTTTGCTAAATAGTATCTTTGACCAACGGTTTCTCTAAAATACTTTGTAGAAAAGACAAAATTTAGATATTCTAGATTTAGATTCTTGTGGATTATTTGGGTTGTCTAATTCAAAAATTTATAGAGGTAAGATGTCTTTTAAGGTGGCTGAAAGAAGATAAAATGTATGTAAAGAATTATGAAAGCTTTGTTTGGTAAGTCTATAAATAGGTTCATATAAATTTTGAAAAATTAAATTGTTTGAAAATAAGGGTATAATTATAAATTTATTAAATTGTTGGCTATATATATTAGGTATAAAAAATAGGAATAATGGTCAAAAAAGTCCCCCAACTTTCAAAAAGTCACCGATTTAGTCCTTGTACTTTCAATAAGCCATTTAAGTCCCTCATCTTTCATATTTTGGGTCAAAATAGTCACACCTTTAGTTGAGGTTAACTATTCCGTTAGTGATATTGACGTGGCGCTGATGTGTCATTTATAATAAATATTTAATTATATATCTAGACATGTGGCATGTTAGTTTTTTAAAATTAAAAATTAAAAATTAAAAGACATGTGCCAAATTTTTATTGGTGCTTTTTATATTTTATTAATATTTTTATGATGTTGTTATTCCATTTTATCCTTATTTTTTTAATCCAAAATTACGAAAATACCCTTCTAACATCGAAACCCTAACTACACACAATCATCTTCTTCCTCTTGCTTCTTCTCTTGGCAATGGCAGCCACCACCAACCCACTTGGTTAATTCTGTATACACCATTACCCAGCAAACCAAAATCATCTCTATTTGAATTTTGAACCATTCACACAAACCAAACCAAACTCAACATAATAATATAATGAAATTAACATATTGCATGTTGTTGTTGTTGGTTGTTTCTGGTCTGGGTTCGGCGGCAGCTGCTGCTGCCCGTGGTTCTGGACTCGCGGTGGTGGTTGCTGCCGTTCTGGTTCCGGCTCGCAACAATAGTTATTGTTGTAGTCTTCACTTGAGTATTTGGATTTGAGTTTTGATTTTTTTCTTTGGTTCAATTTGTCACAAGTAGTGTGGATTTGTTAATCAACAACATTCAACATCTATAATTTTGTGAGGATTAAAATTTTGAATTTATATAACTGCCAATTGTGCAAACATATATGACATAAAATTGTGGGTTTGAACTCATGATTATTGAGGTTAATATTCATAGGTTGCTTTGGTTTTACATCAAATCTTTTAGTTTGAGAAAAAAAAAATCTCAAGCTTTGAATTTTCCGGCGCCATGTAAGCGCCACGTGTAACAAAAAATTATTTTAAAATTATTTGCATTGCCACGTCAGCGACACATCAGCATTACTAACGGAGTAGTTAACCCCAACTAAAGGTGGGGATTATTTTGACCCAAAATATGAAAGCTGAGGAACTTAAATGGCTTATTGAAAGTACAAGGACTAAATCGGTGACTTTTTAAAAGTTGAGGGACTTTTTTGACCAATATTCATAAAAAATATATCGTAATGAAATTTATATTTTACACTAGTGTCAGCTAAAAATAAGTTGTTACCAATGAATACACAAATAGTTGAGCTTACAAACAGTGACCATTGAGTTTTTTTTTTTATAAGCAAACGGTACATTTTATTAAGCTGAAAATAAAAGTACAAAGAACCAAAAAGGACAGCTAAGCTAAAAATTACAACTCTAAGCAAGCGACCGGATCCGAGCACCATGAAGAGAAAGAAACTAAATTATTGAAAGATGACACCAAACAAGAACGAATTGAGAAGCAGAAACTTTTAATTCGAATCACGGTGTCTTCCACGCTTGGAAACTCATTCCGAAAAATAAGTGACCATTGGGTTGAGATGGATAAATGCCAATAATGGTGGAAACTTGAGCTTTGATGCTTTCGGCAATAGTTTTTTCGTCGCAAAAAAACTATGCTTTCGTGAAAAACATCTTATCGTCGTGCACTTGGAGATTTTCCGTGACAACATCTTAATTTGGTGACAACAATTACAAACTTTCGGTGACTCGACAAGATATGAGTTCGAGTGACGGATTGTGCTATTGTGGAAAATGAAATTTCTTGTTATATGCAGTTGGTCGATCTAGCCATATTCACGGTCGACCTTGTAAAGTATAAAAACATTAAGATCTAACATTGAGATCGACCCATATCACATATGGTTCTACCGACTAAAGGTCAACCATGAAACTTGATCGATTTACCGTATAAAGTAAAAACATATGTGTGTATATATATTTTGATAACTACACTTTATTTATAATTTGTTAATTATTAAATATTTAAGGATAAAAAATAAGCTGATAAGGAAGTGAGGTTAATTTTTGTCTCTTACATAATTCAATGTGTAAGTGTATTATCTTTATCTTATTATATTGTTTTATGATATAGATTTAAGTGACAGGTTAAAAACTTCACTGTTGTCCATATTGGTCGTGAAAGTTAAAATTTTAATAGTGCCCGGAATCTCAACTATGATTTATTTGTTGAGACTTCCAATCAAGAGAAAAAGTAAATGGATTCGGGTGAGCTCTCAACGTCCACAAATTTATTGGAGCTGGTATATGTATTAATTGATGAAATGACATCAACTCGATCAATGACATAGATCTACTAACTCAGAGTCTCTCCCAATAAATTATGCTGAGATATTTTCTCTCATATTTTAAATGCTTTCGATTATAATAAGGGACAGTCATTTGTTGTGCCATGCCATGTTTCACTCAACAGATCAGCACAGTCCACAGTGACACAACTGACCAGCATGTTGTCACCTTCACTGACTCACACCTACACCAGGTACTTCTAGCTTCCCTCATTTGTTATTTATATATAGTAGTGTTTGTTTTCAGTTTTCACAGAAAAGCTTAGCTAGCCAAGCCAAGCCAGGATTGTGAATTTGTGATGGAGTTTGTTGATACCATTTGGAGTGTTTTGGGATGCATCTTTGTAGCTGTTTTGGGAATAGTATGGGTTTTAAAGAGAGTAAATTGGTGGTTACATGAGACCAAGTTGGGAGAAACTCAGAAATTCCTGCCTCCAGGAGACCTGGGCTGGCCTTTCATAGGCAACATGTGGTCTTTTCTAAGAGCTTTCAAGTCCAACAACCCTGAGTCCTTCCTCTCCAACATCATTACCAGGTACAAACCCGAAACGATATTCAATGACATATATTAGGGTCTATTTAGTTATGAAATATTTACTTCATATTATTTTCAGAAAACTGTGTTTAGAAAATTAGAAAAGTGGAAAACATGTTTAGTTGTACATTTTACTGAAAACTGATAATGAAAAATTGGAAAACAATTTTTCAAAATAGCTTGAAAATGAAAAACAGTTTTTTTGAGTTATACACATAGAAGACTCATTTTTTCACTACCCGTTTTTACTTATTTATGTGTCACGGAGTTTCTATTATGTGTGATATTGTTATTTACTAATTTAAATTTAATTCTACTATTACATAATTTTAATTTAGAGTAAAAAATAAATAAATGTGAAAAATGTTACCACTAAATAAGTTTTCTAAATTTTCCAAGTTTTCATAAAACTAAAATCAAAAACAGAAAACAGAAAATAAAAACTGTTTTATACAATAAAATGACTCTTTGAGTTTTGGATACTTAATCAAATTTAATATGCAGATTTGGAGAAACAGGAATGTACAAGGCCTTCATGTTTGGGAGGCCAAGCATCCTTGTTACCACACCTGAAACTTGCAAAAAAGTTTTAAATGATGATGATGCATTTAAGTCCGGTTGGCCTGTTTCCACCGTGGAACTGGTCGGAAAGAAGTCGTTTGCCGGGATATCATTCGAAGATCACAAGTATCTCCGGCGGCTAACAGCAGCTTCAATCAACGGGCACGAAGCACTGTCTGTGTATATGCAATATATCGAAGACATGTCGATTGCTGCCTTGGAAAACTGGGCTCAAATGGGAACAATTGAGTTCCTAACAGAGCTCCGGAAGCTTACTTTCAAGATAATCATGTACATTTTTCTTAGCTCCGAGAGTGAGCAAGTGTTGGAGACCATGGAGAAGGAATTTACTACACTTAATTATGGAATCAGAGCCATGGCAATCAATTTTCCTGGATTTGCTTATCATAAAGCACTCAAGGTGAGGCCTATTATCCAAATTCAGCTTAAAAAATATGGACTTTTCCTACATATTTTTTGTCACACACACGTTCATTTGTGACAACCCAAATAATGACAAAAATATTTTGTCACGGTTCCATCATAAATTACATTTTGTGATTGAAATCCATAGATTTGTGACAGAAACTATTGTCTTGTGTATCCCACAGGCTCGGAAGAAACTTGTTGCTATTTTTCAATCTATTGTGGATGAGAGAAGAAAGCGTAGTAAAGTGGATACGACATCTAAGAGAGAAGATATGATGGATGCTTTGCTGAAATTGGAAGGTGAAAATGGTAGGAGACTCGTCGACGAGGAAATCATTGATATCCTTTTAATGTACTTGAATGCAGGACATGAATCTTCTGCCCATACCATGATGTGGGGAACTATTTTCCTACAAAAACACCCAGAATTCTTACAGAAAGCTAAGGTATAGAAGCTAAGGGCCCGGTTTTTTTTTGCAGAAAATAGTTTTCATTTTTTGTTTTCAATTTTCTTTTTCATTTTTCAGTTTTTTGTTATCTATGGAAAACTTGATTTAGAAAACCTGTTTAGTTGTAACATTTTCCATTTTATTTATTTCGAGTTTAAATTAGGCAGAGCAAGAGGAGATCAGAAAGAAGATGCCGCCAACACAGAAGAGGTTGACACTAAAGGAATATCGACAAATGGAGTATCTTTCAAAGGTCCATGTCAATTCATGTCCATAGCTTCTCAATGAGTCAATTAGGTGATGAGAATGTAACCACTAAATCTCTTAAATCTATTGTTTGAAGGTGATTGATGAAACACTTCGTGTCGTAACAATCGCACTTACAGTTTTCCGAGAGGCAAAAAAAGATGTCAGTATGAATGGTACGTATGTTCATGCTTTAAACTCCATTCTAGCCTTTCTGTGGATTTATGATGCATTATAGTCAGAAATGAACATAATAATTAGATTCTCATGAATAGTTGTCAAGATTTGGGTTTAATTGATTTGAAGCTTCTGAGGAAGATCCTAAGCTAATTATTAACTTTGGTTTCAGGTTATATCATTCCCAAGGGGTGGAAAGTTGTGGTCTGGTTTAGGAGCGTCCACTTAGATCCTAAAATATATCCCAATCCGAAAGAGTTTGATCCTTCCAGATGGGATGTAAGTTTGATTGCACTCTATAATGAATTGAATGTTGCGATTTGCGAATGAATTGTATATATGTTAATATATACGCTTTGTGTTGCGGGCAGAATTTTACTCCAAAAGCGGGAAGCTTCATTCTCTTTGGAGCAGGAAGCAGGTTGTGCCCTGGAAATGATCTTGCCAAGCTAGAAGTGGCTATTTTCCTACACCATTTTCTGCTGAATTATGAGTCAGTAATTTTGTCTGAAATAATGTGATTGTTTTTGACACCCAATAACTTAGTATGTTTCATTATTTGATAGGCATATTGATTGATGTTGATGTTGCAGGATTGAACAGCTAAATCCTGGAGCTGAAGTGATGTACTTACCACACACAAGACCTAAAGATAATTGTATGGCAAGAATTAGGAGATGTTGATCACCATCTGTATCAAAACGATTTTGATATAGTGTTCAATAAAAGGGCAGTGTCTTAGTAGATTTTAATTTGAATCAGGCTGAATTGTTATTAGAATCTCCTTGTTCCACTTGTTTATGTTAATGTGATATAAAATTTGAATAATCAACATAGATTATTTAAGAAGTGGTATGTATCATTTTGGTTGTAAGAGATGAAAGTCATTCTATATATATCAGTCCTATGTATGAATTGATAGAAGAAGATGCTTGTGCCTTTCAATAAGTCCAAGAGCTGTCACAACATTTATTTTGGTTTATGTACTCTTACATATCTTTTCTTGGGATTTTGTGAGTTTTTTTTATTAAAAGCACTTCTGCGGCTCTGCCCATAAAAAAAAAAAAACAATTCTTTTTGGAGAATTATAGGAGGCGCCAGAACAAAGAAAGCATAAAGAATCTTCAAAATGGATATTAGAGAGATGCAAAAGCTAAAGTCATCAAACTCTAATCCATTCAAAAGGAGTAATTGAAAGAGAAAAAATGAAGAAGAGCTAAACATTAAATGACACGAGTTTTTTTTATCGATCAATTGAATTCTCATGGTGAAAAAAATTACTAACAACAGAGTAGCAGGCCACCATATGTTAGCTCGAGCCCGATATTATCATGTCAGATTTGTGATGGTCCACACGTCATGATTCATTTTGTCATGTTTATATATAAGATTGTGTTAAAATGTCCCAACATATAATATGATATATATGTAGCTAGTAAATAACATGCAGCAAATGTTACACATATATACAACAATAAATCCCAAATAAATTTCACAATCATTACGTACTTACGTGCATGCATATGTATAATGTTTATATTAATCTCTACATTATAGAACAAGCATTTGGATTTTCGTCGCTGAACAACTGAGGAGCATAGACATAGTGAATAAAATAAGGTGTGGTGCTCTCTTTGGATTTGACCTCCACCTTCTTCTCTGCTGTGAACTCTACGATTTTGGTTGATTCAATGGTTTTAGCTTCCACTTTCACTTCTTTCTCTTTGATCTCTTCCTTTTTTGCTAGCTTTGGTGCTATGATCTGTGCATGCTGGTGCACCTTCTTGCGCAGGTATGCTACTACTTTTTCTGACTCCATCTCTCCTTCAACTGTTAGGGTTTGAGCTTTCATGTCGGTTTTCACACTGTAAATTCCTGCAGCTTCACCTGTGAGTTCTCCAAACTAGAGGCAACAAAATTTCGGGTCGGGTCGGGCCATGTTGAGGAACCCTAACCCGACCCTGTACATAGGGTTGTTAGGGTCGGGTTGAGTTTCAGGTTTTCGGCATAAAATGCATTGTTTTTTTTGTATACCTGATCCAAAAATTTTATAATCCACTGAACCCGACCCCTTTTTTTCGAATTGATAAATTTAGACCCGAACATGCTAAAAAACGGGTTGGGTTTCGGATACCCGACATGTCGGGTTCATTTTGCCAGCTCTAACTTTAAACCTCAACCCAACGTACATCAACATGCATGCATACAGTGGCGGAGGCGGAGCTGGGGGTGGCCATCATAGGCCTGGGCCCACCCCAACTCTTCTGATCCCTTATAAATATATTGGGCCTCTATCCTATTTCAAGTTTTTGGCTCATCCACTAATTATCCTGGACCCATATTTTATTGTCCTCTTTCAGCCCATTTTATTTGTACTCACCGACCATCTTAATATTTTATTTGCAGCCCATTCATTGTTTTAACCACATATTTTCTTTCGTTTGCTCTATGTCTTTTAAAGTAATTCTAGCAATGTATATTTTAATCCTAAGCTACAATTCATTATCATATGAACTAATTCTATATATTTTTATTTTTATTTTAAACTTATAAACTAAAATATTTTGTTTGTATTTTTTTTGTAATCGAGACAAGTCATAATAATTGTGTATTATTTTTTTATAGTATAAATGCGATTATAACGGTAATATATGTAGAAATTATATTTTTAATATTTTCAACAATATAGTCATGAAATATCAAAAAACATGAAACTCATAGAAATGTTTCACCGCAATTTTTTATTATATGTTTTAATGTTATTATTATTTTTAAAATCCAAAAACTCAAAAAAAAAAAAAAAAGAAGCTTGTTTTATAATTTTAAGAGGCCAAATAATTAGTGGGTAAGAGTTGGCCAAAACACAAATGAAATGAACTCAAACGGGTATTTCGCGTCCATAAATTCTTTAGGATAAGTATAAGATTTTATTCGTGAGGTAATATCTCTTGTTGAATTAGTTGAGTTTTAACCCGCCATTGCATGCATAATATATATTGCATCATAAAAGGAAAATATATATACCTTTGTGTTTAAGCAACTTTTGTCGAAGGTCATGCTCACATTTGTCACAGTGCATATTAATCTTCACTGATGTTGTGTGTACTTTTGTCTTTTCAAATCATACAAAAACAAATCATTAATTAGATGCTTAATTAATTTTATGTAACCACTTCGCTAGTAACTATACCATATTAGGGCTATATTTGAAAATTCGGTTATTAATTAATTTAGATTCAAAAGGGTCGAGAAAACGAATTTGAATTTTACCTAAATAAAACAAAACCAGTTTATAACTAATTTAAAATACTCACTTGTTTGATTTCCTTGACCACTTTCTTCTCAACTGCAACAGTTTCCTTGATCTTGGGTGAAATCAACTCAACCTTTTTTTTGCTCAACTTCTCAATGTGTTTTTGAACTTTTATCACATCAATCACTCCTTTCACCTTTATTTCACCCTTCTCAATATTCACATCCACACCATGAACCCCTGTTTTTACCATAAATATTAGTTACACCTTTTATATATATATTAACATAATTAAACATCAAACCATTAAATTAAATAGACATATAAAAACTATCATTCTAATATCTTAACTAGGATTGAGCCGTTGATTCAACTCTAAACAAGACCTGATAGGATTCATCGGAAAAACAGTGGCGAAGAATTGAAGTGGCGAACAATTCTAAATTATCAACTCTAATGGTATGTACCTTGGGCACGCCCGAGAGGTTTCTTGATCTCCCGCGCACATTGTTGGCAATGGATGTTAACTTTGTACACAGCGTCGATCACTTCGGCTTTCTTCTCTTCTTTGGCTGCCATTTTTGGGCAGACGGACAGTAACGTATTCTTTGAAAACTACAAGGTTTATTTGTAGATATGCAAGAAGGAATGATGTTCCCAATAGAGGGTGAATTAAGTTATGACATTAAAAAAAAATTCAATTATTGTAGGTGGGATTTGCTGGGAGTAGCTCACCACCCACTTTGACAAACAAATTTTCATCTAGATTACTTGTTTACTTTTACATGCATACATGAAATTAATTCAAACAATTGTTGTTGTCGTACGTCGTTGTCTTCACTATATTTAATTAATTAAATCTCACGAAAAACATACATTGAGAGGTCCTCTTTAGTGACGAACTCACCTATTACTCATAAATTGACTAATATTCACAAGGGACATCACATTTTTAGTCAATTTTTCTGTTTTCCTCACTTCTTTTGGAGAAATATGTAAGTCTTGAAGAACGTGCAAAGAATATTTTCAAGGACAGTAAAATATGATTTTTCTAATAAATGTGAAGAACGTTTTCAAAAATTTTAAAATTGAGTTGTGGATTTGGAGGGTGGAAGTGATCTTTAAAAACATGCAAAGAACACAATTCAAAAACCGCAAAGGACACAATAAATATCTTTAACGAATGCAAAGAACATATTTAAAATCTTTAATAATAGTAAAAGCGAATTGCAGATCCGGAGGGTTCGCAGTGTGCTTATGGATCTAAAACATATATGCGATGAACGTTTTAACATTTCTAGATCTTAAGATCTTTAAGGAACACAAACACGATTTTGAAGATCTTTGATAAACACAAAGAACATCTTGAAGATCTGGAAAACACAAACATGTATTCCCCTTCCGCTTTCAAAACTAACCAGAAATGAAACTAATTATGCGATATTTAGATTTGTTTAGGTAGAACTGTGTTTGTTGATATGTTGTTCATCAGATTTTACGAATCCAAGGGCATGATTCACTCAAATTTCTTTACATAAGAAGACACACACAATAAGTGAAGACCATTAGTGCATCACATGGAAATTCACCTTCAGTGTGAGATTAAGTGATCCAAGTTAGCAACCTTATTTTACAAGTATGTGAATGTGTATGATAATATGTTATTTAACTTAGTCCTAATGTGTGTGTTTACAGTTCT
This sequence comes from Pelargonium nanum, assembly GCA_036897485.1. Taxonomy (NCBI): domain Eukaryota; kingdom Viridiplantae; phylum Streptophyta; class Magnoliopsida; order Geraniales; family Geraniaceae; genus Pelargonium; species Pelargonium nanum. The sequence goes on along the minus strand of JAYMTF010003208.1, from coordinate 4,147 downwards.
AGCTCCCTGATTTTGATTAATGAATGTAGGAAGCTAAATACATTGTATCTGGATATATGTGATTCAGATGTGTTCTACACTGGTTTGCGGATTGTTTGGTGGACCATGAACCGGTATTGTTGACTGTGAATCATATTATATGTTTATGTATGCAGTGTGGGCTGAATTGAGTCAATCAAACTAGTACGATGAGCCTAAACTAAGCTAGTTATATGTAGAATTTAGTTGTTTGAACCTAAAGATTTATGTATCATCAATAACATAAAACATATGGGTAGAAAGAAAAATTACAGTGATGTGGTCAATTTCTTTTTTCTTTTTATTACAAGTTTGAAGATTGGTAATTAGATCTTTGGAATGCACAATATTAACGATTTCACTTCCAAATAAGTTTTAATCTTTCCATTATAGACGTACAACTTCCGAATATATCCTTACATTCACTGTATACAAAAGCCAACAAAATTGACCAAAGCAGGTTGGGTCAAGCAGTTTAAGCGTTTCGGATTTTCTCAGAGGTCTCGGGTTTGAGTCTCCCTGCACCCAGTATGAGGTGGGTTTATTTATAGGGGAGAGCTACCCCTGTTGTATAGCTCAACTGATAAAAAAAAAACAACAAAATTACATCATTGCCACACTATAAATAAGCAAAATCACTACATTGAAGGCATAATATAGCAAGTACCAAATTCCACTACATTCATGACATACAATACCAATCACCTAATTCATTATATTCTGGCGCCGTACAAAGCCACATCATTAAATTATCCAACATATATATACAATTGTTCTTAGCTGTCGACAATAATACTACTTCAATTAATGTAAATTAAATTACAGTTTTACATATCAACACACAGAGAACAAACATTGAGACAATAAAGTAAAATACTAAATTTGATTTATGAACTTTAGTGTTTTAACTTAATTTGGTCTCCAAAATATATACTTAGTTTCATTTACCTTAAATTATTATATATATTTATAATCTCACAAACTGGTGATGCATGTGAATCAATTGAACAAACAAATCCAAAAGTAGAAGTGGAAGTCAGATGATGGCATGCAAGAACTGAAATCATATATAGTAATTAATAATATTAATGATTAAGAAATGGATGCATAAATAAAAGATTTTGATCCATGCATGCATGCATGCTACAAGTATAATCTGAAATTAATTAATAAGCATGTTTGTGGGAAGAAGCAGGTTCCAAGAGGATAGCATGTTGAGGTGTAGCTGCTGCTGCATGAGCAGATTCAGATTCAGCACTTGCTGCTGCTGATGGATGATGCTTTGCTGCCTCTTTCTCTGCAATCTCTCCGGCTTTGGCCACGTGCTTCTCCATTGCTGCTTCTGCTTCTTTTGCCAATCTTACCTCATGTGCCACATCCATCCGAGCTTTTGCCAACTCCTTCTCTGCCTATATATATATATATTCTTTTCATTTCATTTCATTTATTAATTGTAATCATCAAATATCATTACCTTTTCCTCAGCCTTGGCATCACTTCTAGCTTTTTGCGTAGCTTTCAAATCTTGTATTTTATCCTTCATTGCCTGCATTTTGGATCTCTTTATTCAAAACCTGAAAACAAACAAAGCTCAAACAATAGTTTTTCTCTCTATATTAATAATGTAATCTTTACATAAATGATCAATTTCGATTTATTCAAGTAAAAATTCAAACATTTTGTTAAAATATATATAGAAAAATGTTTGTTATTACCAATTCCGCAACTACATATTGTCATTCACACTTGTCGTTCATGCAAACATTGACTACTAACTTGTGGTGCGTTTAATAAGGAGTTGACTTCTTGTTTTCTCATGATCTCATCCACAACCACACGCTAATAATAAGCCGCTAATAGATATTCGAGAAAGAGTCATAGTCACTGTCATACTCCAAAGTGTCCGGAAAATATGCTTTCTTTTTTCTTCTTTAAGCTCAATCAAGTAGTTTTTCTCTCGAAAGAATCAAGTGGAAAGTCATTGTAGGGAGTAGGGACCCTGCGAATGGTTCCAATTCGAGAGATGATTCGAATAACATTTGTAATGATGCTTCTTGGTGTTATTGTTTCAAAATGGTAGAATTGATATTTTGATTTAAATTAGAACGGAAAGTCGTTGAGAGAGTCTCGTTGCTGACATCGGCTCGTTAGGATGATTAGATGAAAAGTATCTATGAGGACCTTATTCCTTTTGTTCGTTGGTGCAGATGTTGATATGAGGATCTTGCATTAGATCGTTGGCGGGGAGCTCAGAAAAGGTTGACGACGAAGGCATTACCCAAAATCATTGATAACACGAGTTAGGGTCTTTCCGCTTTCGTTAAGACTAGATTTCACCTACACCTATATATAAAAGTCATGCAAAACCCTCTTCCTATAAATCTTTTCCTAACATTTAGAATTGTTATTAACCGTAATTCTAGTTCTCAACGTTGGGTGTACACAGATCCAGAAAATTGTGGTTTGTTGATATCTCCATTTTACACATCAGGCTTCGAACTGCCCAAAAAATGAGCAAAAGCATTATTCTTCATACATTCCTTACAATTATTTTTCTTCAGAAAATCTCAGTCTCATATCGTACACATGCTTACATGCCCTTGCATTACAGATACATGCACATCCATTAAGATGTCGGATTCTAGAGATACAATCTTTTGAGCGTTTCAGGAAGTCCACAACTACGGCATAGCACAAGTTCTAGCTTCCACGATATGTAGTGAATGAGAAAGGTGAAAACAGCAAAGGAACGTGGAAATGTTCCGACTTTTGTGTCTCTCTAATTTCAAAGACTAGAGAAACGTAAGGGAAGAATCCACCTGGACAGTATTTGCCCGTGTCGAAACTTATCCGATATATTCCAGGGTTCACAGAATCAACTATGCTCATCAACTGACCACTCCGCCCATCTTTATCGGTCGTTGAGAACCCTTGCATTACCCAACCACCTATATCAGTCTTATCAAATGACGGTCGGGATTGCTCGTTCATCCACATCTCCAACTTTACATCCATGCCAACAGCTGGGGACCCCCGAGAAACATCCAGGACATGAGTTGTAATGGGTGGACGGGTTCTGGATGAAATTTGAGATGTTTTATCAGCAGGTTCTTGTGAAGGAGCTGTCAGATGAGCTCCAATAATGCTCACACGATCTTCTAAAACCACAACAAAGAACGAGATCCACATTAGATGAAGCAAATAGTTGTGCAAAAACTGATGTATCAAGTCAGTATGCAGCACAATTAATTTGGGAGAGCGTATAAGTTCCAGATTGGCAATAAAGGCAATACAAGATATGTAGTGTGAACAAACGACAGAAAATATATAATCATTTGCTTCATAAATGCTACGCAGAGTGAGAATATGCTCATGCACTCATAATACTAGCTAATTACAATAGAAGCTTCATGAAAAATTATCAAAATAAGAACTCAAGGAAAATTAAAACTCAGGTAAATGTGAACGAGCATGGAATGAAAAACAATGCCAGCAACCAAGAAAATAATAGCCTTTTGAGGAAAGAAAGAGAGATTACTAAAAGTAAAGACAACCTAAACATGTAACTTTTGAGATTGAGGGTATATTTCCTCTCTTTACCCTGTTGTATTCATTATTTCTTATTTTAATTGAGGAGAAGCTGTCTCAGAAGAACAAAGAAACAAATGAAGAAAAAAGAACCTACCTTCCGCTTTCTTTTTAAGAGCCATAGGTTGCTGGTCATGTGTGGAAGTTGATTCTGCTTTGGTAGAGAAGAGTTTTGCAAGACGTAACTCGGTTATTTTCATTTGCTCCTGGGCAGCATTCTCAAACTCAACGATAGGCCGATTAGGGTACCGTTTCTGGCAAAAGTTTAAGAGAGGAGAAACATGAAAAATCAAATAAGATATAATGCCTGACTTGTTAATATGTACAAAAGGAAATTAAAAGCTCCATGCACATTAAAGGGGCAAAGGTCTATCGATGATTAAGCTACATCCAAAAAATGCGCACTTCCAAAATAAGATGCAAAATAATTAATAATATAATATCTCTTAAAACACCAATACTAATAAGACTAAAGCAGCCCCCTAGGAGGTGGCGCAATGGTCAAGACACACATCTCCATGTAGGAGGTCGTGGGTTCAAA
>JAYMTF010003207.1:0-15832 GCA_036897485.1 Pelargonium nanum | reverse complement strand
ATATATATATATATATATAGAAAGATAAAGTTCCAAGAAGTACAAACAAAACCAAACCCAAATATAGCAGTAGCGTGCCCCTAGCTACTGAATTGAAAAATATACGAATGTGGAATACAAGAAAACATGAAAGTTTTCACTGGAGGATTGATCTTTGAATATTTGAGCTAAAATATTTACTAATCCTTGCTAGCCATGATCTCTATCTTACTTTCTTGTGAGATATGGTAGGTGTTTCTTGGGGGTTTTGGCGAGGCAGAAAAGCCACAGGCAAGAGAAGCTGACCCCTTACCAGATTTTGCACAAGTCATGAGCCAAATGAATGACAATTTGATTGTTGTTTGTTGTTCCTTTTAATTGTTCATCCAAAACCCTGACTTTAAAAAGGCATGACAACGGTACAACAAAGAGATAAGACCTCACAATTTCCCTTTGTGATTCCATGAGAGGAAACTCATGATCGGGTGAATGAGTGTCCTAGACATTGATTCTCAATATGATGCAAGTTTGAAGGAAACAAATCCGCAGCTTCAATTTGTATGAGATACCAAATCCAGTCTCTCACCAAGTTTAAGAATACATGAATCAAATTCAATAAACTTTACGTCTCATCTCAAAGAAAGATAATCAAATAATTTCCAGTCACTTGCGGCCGTATCCAGAATTCAAATTCACATAAAATCACAAATTCAAGGTCAAAATCTAATTATAGCCATCTCCAAAGTTTTTCTACATTTCAAAAAAGTCAAGTAACCTATGCAGGAAATGAACAATTTCTTTGCTGCTAAATACAGTTCCAGTTCCAACAGAGCAAGCAGCAGTGACAATGTACCTGAAGTTTTAATATTAGAGAGAGGTCATGCTGCCAAAGTTGTTGAGACATAAACGCGTATTTGATGCTTTGGAACAAACCTTAAAATAAACTTTCAAGGTCAAGTTCAACATATGAGCATGGATCAGGAATGTCAAAGTTGTTCAAAACCTGAAAGTAACATGAAAATGAAGATGTTACTTGTCAGTAACAATAACAAAAACTTCTAAAGCAAAGAGAAAATGCATCAATATTTATAAACTAAACACAACAGATATTATGGCCTAGCCAATTTCCTAATGTATTCACTAACCATCAATTGAAAGAGAGGTTGATAATACATGGCAAAGAAACAACAATTATTCATAGGTGACTACGGTGCAAAATTCACCACAGCAACCATATATTTAATCAAACTTGATCATCTCCAGAGCATCAACAAAAGATTATACAACATTGAGGAAACCATATGATGTCTTTTAGAAATAGTAATTAATTAATATATACGTACTTCAGGATGCACAATTCCAAATGTGCCAATATGCTTTGTTTTGTATATGATGCTAGCCTGTCTCCCCGGGAGAAACTCAGGCTCCTGCGATAGACATTAAGAAAGTAAGTACTTCCTCACTATAGTCAGCTAACTAGAGAGAAACAGAGAGCTTACATTTGAACACTCAATGATGTACCCTGTACCCTTTATCTTTGGATCAAAAGTTGCCCCAATCACTTCCATAACTCTATCCACCAAGCTGTGTATTAGCTGCAGATAGACACAAAAGGTTGAGTATACATGACTAACTGTAGAAGAATAAAAGGTGAAAATACATCACAATGAAATGGCTGCAGGAAACATTTCAACTTTCTTTTTTTCTAAAGAAAGTTCCAGGTGCATGAACTATTGACTTGTTCAAAAGTGCAAGGTCACAATCAATGAACTCTGCTCCTTTTTTTATCGTAAATTAAGTTGTTATTGCTCAAGTTATATAAAGCTTTTTCCCATTCCCTTGGTTAAGGACCAAAATATTAGAAAACAACCTTCAACATAGGAATGAAATTGCTCCTTGTTGAATTCAAATAGATATTTGAATGAGCATTCCCAAGTTTTGAAATCGAAACAGTTATTTCAATGCAAAGATTCATTGAAAGACCAGATTCATTATTATAGGCATCTAAAAGCGTACCTCAGCTAGACTAATATTTATAAAACCATTACAAAGATATATATATATATATATATATATATATATGAAAAAGAGGAGCCTATGCCAAATTATTTTTGGCTTAGGCTAAGCCATTAATGAGGTGGTGACATCTCATTAAGAAAATTGGATCCGGACGGGTCGCTCCGCTCCCACCAATTCACTAAGGTGGGTATGAGTTAAATTTAATGAGGTGTCATCACCTCAATGGTTTGGCTTAGCCTAAGGCCAAAATAAGTTGGCTTAGATTCCTTTTCCTCTCTATATATATGTATAATAATACTAATACCAAAACGACACTGGGAGCATTCATTCTATCCAAAAGTTCCATTCATGTCAGAAATAACTAAAAGTATACAATTTCTATACTATTAGAGAAGCAAATCTTTTTATAAGATAAATGAGTGAAGCAAATTGTTGATAACAACAGTTGAGTAAAACCAAATTAGTGTTTCAAGAAACAGGTAAGCAAAACCAAACTAGTGTTTCAAGAGTATATCACCTCAAACCCAGAGGTAGCACCACAGTGAAGTGCAGCCAATCGGCGATGATTCGTTGCACCGACGTCTTTCTTCTCATCCAACAGCGTTATGTCACCAATTTCAAAAATCTAGACAACAAAAAATAATCAATACTAGAAAACAACCATGTGCATCACAAAGGATGGAAATTGAAATTGAAAATTCTTTTTTGAAGAATAATTTTGATGGAGGTTAAATCTCGTCTAATGAGATACTAAATCACTCCTCTGCAACAAATACAGATGTCCTCCACTCATGATAACCAGAAAGTTTAATACCACGCATTTCAGGGAAAGCACATGATCCAACAAAGGCTGTCACCATACTTGAAAAAACTATCTTAACACAACTATGGAACTGTAGCTACAATAAAAAAGTATGTCACAAGAAAACAATTGGACCCCCACACCTCAAGAACTATTGCAAAATAACCAGGTATAAATATTTCCAGTCTCAACCAATTAACAAAAATATGGTCCACACTTTTTACATCAATTATAATAATTGCTATTAGTTCAGCGGTATATGGACTTCTACAGCACATAACGATTTGTTATTTCGGGTAGTGTTGGGATTAGAGTTTTGTTTTGGAATGAGAATTCTTGATTCACATTCCCATTCCAATATGTTTAATCTAAATGCCACCTAATGTAATCCGTATCTGCACAAACAGAAAAAATACCCAAGGCAATCATTCAAATCAATTCAGATTAAGCAACTCAAACATGAAAAGCCATATGTTGACCTGTACTGCCTACAAGGAGACACTTACAAGTCTGGGAACATAAAGCAAAACATTAAGGGTCTAGCAAATATTTCACTACTATACTATTTACCTTTATGGGCTTTGGATGGTCCTTGTTGTGCCCAACAGTCTTCAATATGCCAGGCATAAGACTGCTTCGAACAACCTGTGGCCAACATGATATATACAAAGAAATTGTTATAGGAATACTTAAAATTCATAAAACTCAAGGGATATGTTTTACATATATATCTTTCACATCACATAACAAGGGAATTGCATGGCACAGACAGAAGTGGGTGGACTGATAGCCAATAAATATTATGGAACAATGTTAGCAAACTAAAGGCCAACAAGTCATCAACGTAGAAGCAGAGATAGAAAAATGACAAGCAGAGCTTCAGTAGTGCACATAATGACCCTTTATTAGAGGCACTTCCATCCAATATTAAACTTGGTTTAATTCAACAGACAGCTAACAAAAAAAATTGTGTTGATAATGGGGAATAATTTAGGAGCTAAAACAGTTATGTCTAACATACATGATTCATTAAAATAAAAATATCGTAAATCTATAAATATAAGAAAAAAAGACAAATAAGGGCAAAAGTGCACCACAGTTCATTTTATACTTAAACAAAGGTTGTTTCACTTAAACACTTTGCAATGTCACACCAAACAGTCTGCTTCACCCATTAAAGTATGCTCACGTGGCTTTTGACGTTTTTGAATAATTAACAAAATCTATACTGGAGTCAAAGTGGTGCTTGCTTAAGTGAAAGAGGAGATAGATTACTGTAATTTCACTCTCTTTCCCCAAACAGATACCTACTTGCTGGCCAACAGTCAGATATAGACGAATATCTCAACACAAACAAGTATAGACGTGAAACAGGAGCAAGGTAAAAACATTGACAGAATCTACATGACTACATTAATTCATCTCAGTAGTTCAATTTTGATTTAGAGTTTAGACGTTAGACTCTTATAGAAAAAAATCAAGAAATTTAGAGGGAAAATGATCTCTGGTACATATAATGGGGAAACAAGAGAGATGAATACATATTACCAACCCAAAGGGGTGGATGAAAATAGACAAATGTCAATTAAGACTTCAATATACTAGTATAATAAACTATAAATATAATCACGCCATAATTAATTTACGAACCTCAAAGTCAGAGGAACGGGGATTGTCGATGATCACAGCAGCAGCTTTGTCATCTTTACGATTTAACATGGCAAAATTTTCTTTGTAAGAGCATAATATCCAAGTCAAGACCTCTGTGAAACCATTCATTGCAATCTGAAAGAAAAATAAGAAAATAAGACACTTCAATATGGCATGAGAAAGAACATATTATAATGCATTAACCAGAATCAGGAAAAAAAAAGTATCTACAGCCCATAGAAGTTTATCTTTCCTTGTACCTCCAATCTAATTAAGTCAGTTAGCTGATTCAAGGGAAATGGCTTCAAAGAAGCAGGTGTTCTCCTTGGAATATTGTTGTAGCCATATGCAATTGCAACATCCTTGATGCAAAAGAACAGTCTTTTCAGAAAGAACACATCTAAGATAAGCCAAGTACTTAAAAAGCATTAATGAAAAGACTAAAGCTATCAATACCTCCATAACATCACATGGATGAAGAACATCACTTCTGGTTGGAGGTACAGAAACATTTATTTTCTTCTGGCCATCACTTGATACAAACTGTTTAGCACGTAATTGCATTTGATTTAACAAGCTAGTGACCTGAAGGTTTAGACAAAGAACACAAAACAGAAAACATTTCAGTGATTACACAAACAAGTAGAAATGTTGATTCCCGTTCAGTTTTGTGTAACACAAATTTCTGACAATTTGACAGAAAATGCAAAAATCACAGTACAAAGAAATTCAATGCAAGTAACCTGAATAATTTATAAAACAAAAAATCATGGAAACAGAATGTGAGACATTTTTAACTATCAAAGTAAAAAATAGAATAGTAAATATTACAACAGAAAAAAGACTCCATTCAACAACAACCCAACTGAGAAGTGTTCCTAGCCATTCAACTCTACCACGGACCATAACATCCTCCCATAAAGTCAGTTTACCCAACCTTCCAACTATTCAATCATTCCCAAAAAATATCACCCCCTCTCACGTCTCTTACAAAATTAGAGCAATATCTGAACTGCTAATTGCCTTGACCAAGCAATGGCAACAGAGCACAAGTTCATATTAAGATAACGGATTGGCAATTTTTAGCAAAGGATATTGCCTAGAGGTCAAATAACTTGATCTCATAAATAGCATACATGAAGACAGGTGTAAATATAATTAAGATAGCACATACTACACATGCTCATTATATGTAAACAGGCATATAAATTAGGAAAAAGTCTGACCATAAGCACAAACAATTCACTCTATTAACTGTAACCAACACGAGGGCTAACCCTCAATTAAAAGCCACTTCACGAGAAAGTGTGTAAGAAATGAAGATCATCGCAAATTACCTCTTCTCCCTCCAAAGGAACTCCAATCAAGTCAGTAATGTAAGATAGAGGAACTTCGACATTATAGACTGATAAATCAGGATACACATGGGACTTTCCATCAGAATATATCACTTCAACTGGTTCAATCTCATACTTATTTTTGCAATATGTCGAAAAAGTTGTTACCTAAGAGAGCAAACAAAAACATTCTATCATCATCCACCTTTGGCAAAATGTAAAAACAAGATCCAAAAATAACTTCACTCCTCACCATTGTGTTCAATACTATCTTGGCCTTTGTCAAATCAGTAGCAGTACATTCAATGAAGACACTCTTCGTATTCAGTGTTATTGCTGAATGTGCACCATTAATAATGGGAGGTAATGACAAAACAGTTCTGCAGATCAAAAGTTAAAACCTACTTTAGAATATCAAAATTTTGCTACATGTGGAGCCATACACAAAATGACAGCAAAAAAATTAACGAGGCTTTGATAAAATTGTGGGAGAGAAAAGTAGGAACATTGCACTCAATGTGCATCCTAATAAGTAGATCGAGGGAAATTGAGAAAGAATGAGAAAAATTGTTCACTCAACAATTTCAAGATGAGTGCATATCATTAAAAGCTTTTAGCATCAAGATAACAATCAATCATCGTGTTAAGCAAACATGACATCACCAGCATAGTAAAGAAACTATGAGCAGTGGGTATATTATCTTTTTAGCATTAGGAATATGGAGAAGTGCCCACAAATTAAGAGGAGAGGTATGAATAAACAACCTTAATATAGAGCTCCACAAATTAAATTCTAAAAAGAAAGAAAACAGTAAAGGAAAGTAAAATTGATAAAAAGCTGATAGGATCTTATAAGTTTTAATCACGTCATCATTATAAAGAAACTATCTCACCTTTTACTGTCATACAAAACTGGGAACACAGGTGAGTTCTCAATTATGTGCAAGAACTTCTTCAATTTCTGATCTGACTGCAAGATTTTGATTGTAAAACATGGATCAATAAAGCAAACCAAAAGTTCCTTTAAATTGCAATGCATTACCAAAAAAAGAAAAAAAGAACTCCTTTAAGATAGGTGATTTCAGCCTGGGAATAGACATACAATAGAACTGCCAATATCACAATAGTTCTGTAATCCTAAGAATGGTAAAGTCACAGCTGAAAGTGGCAACAGCACTGATAAATATGTAATACGCCTATTTAGTACTCACTTTGTAAAATTCCATCAGCTCATCAGCTCTGTAGCTCCTTTCCTAAATTAAGAAATCAACATCACTATTTATCAGTTTTAAATGACAAAAATTGAATAAATGAATAATTGTGAATAAATTATTAGCCTCATCTATAGGAGTTTAAGGCAAAACAGCAAGTTCTGCTAAAGGAACCCAGAGAAATTCAAATGTAGATATGATTCATATTCTAGTTGTTGACCAACGTTGTGGGCGAGACAGAAAGAGAACACAACCGATGAAAAAGTAGCCATATATCAAAGAAACAAATCTGAATCAAAAGTCTGCATATGATGCATATACATGAGTTCTGAAATTGTCTGTACACCTATAAATATAAGTGGAAAAACAACTAAAAAGAAGACATGACTAAATGCGCTAACTTGTAAATGAGAGCAGCAGTGGACACCTTCCAATTAATGTTAATATTCTAGTACGGCCTAGCTTCTCTAATTCATTTGACATTTTGACCCCTTGATGGAGTAACACTCACATGAACCATGTAAGAGTTTATATCAGAATCACACCATTACAAGAATTGGATCCCATAAATCGATATAACTTACCTGCTTTAGAGGCACAAAATTTATTCTTGAAGGTTCCAAAGCCTGACAATAATAAAGAGGAATCATAAGATAATGGCAAAAGAATGCCTTATTTTATTAGTAATAAGACACGAGCAAATTGTGCCAGTGACCTAAGAACATTTGTATTTTCAATTTTTATACATTAATAAATAAAGCAATAGCACACAATATGTCCGTCTCAATGTTCAAACTATAAGTAGTAGATACTCAACACATGTCCCAAAGAAAATGCATTTTCAGGCTAAGAGTACTTAGTATATTGATCCAATCATCCAGTTCAGCAAATGCTTAGGTGAGAATAAACATTTAAACAAGCCAACCTCATACGTGAAAGGGCCTTCTAATGTATCCAAATCATGAGTCCCAATAGCAACCAAGGTTCTTCGCCTAAAAGAAGAAGTAGCTGTAAGCATTTATACAAAAAGATAAACTTGAAATATTTGTATAACATTTTAAGTTTCATAAATGATAAAATAGTGGCTTGAAAATGAGGACAAAGCAATCAACAAACACATGAAAAAGTTCACAAATTACAACTATAGAAAAGAAAAAATCGATTACAACAAAAAGATATCCAATGTAACGAGTGGGACAAAAAGGCAGCATTCAAGAACTGCAAGTTAAACAGAGCATGGCAGTAGTACCCATTAGGCATCTAAACTTTGAATGCCTAAGATAAGTAAACCCACAATTTTGGGCTTCTGGCTTGTCAGCTAGTCTGCATAAAGTTAAGTGAAAATACTCAATTTCAATTCAAACCCTAAATCTTCCTTCCAGGCCAGAGCCTAACTTTCTTACTATTTTCATTCCATGTAAAGTTAGAGTCATCAAAGGACCAAAAACATTAAGATATACTGAGTATATTAAATTGTATAATCCAATTAGACAAAAAAAAAGGCCTTAATATTAAAAGATGCCACAATATTAGCCAAAGATAATATCTACTTCAGCAGTTCAACTTAAGCATCATAATAAAGGAGCAGAGCTGAAGAAAATACAAGCCCCGTAGTTTTTTCACATATTATCCTTTGTTTAATGTTCTCATCATATCTTCTTAACTTCAGTGTTTTAAAAGACGTGAGGCGCATTTGAGGCGATAGGGTCCTTTAAAGCCGAGGCGGGCAATGAGGCGCGCGCTTTTTTGAAGTGAGGCGCACTTGTAAAATTTATTAAATAAATTAATAACTTAAACATGAAATTTACCAAAATATGATTATAATATAGATAAGTAAGATAGATCTAAAAGACTAAAAACCAACAGCATCACCTAAGTTGTCATGTTCATTACTAATACTATTAATAGATTTGTAGTGTTTTAGAGATGTTTTGTTTATCCCTTCAACTAACTTGTTGGACATTTTTATATAGGAGAGGTAACACTAAGCATTTTGATTTTTGGAAGCCACAAATGACTTTTCAGCTTTCAAAATTTCAATTTACAAATTACAATACAAAAGTTAATTTTTGTATTGTAAATTGGACATTTTGAAATCTGAAAACAATCATTTTATTAAATGGACTAATTAAATACATTATAATTTGAAATTTGAAATCAGATTTGGTTTAAAACACAGGTATAAGGTTATATATTTAGTGAGGCGCGCCTCTACTGCGCCTCATGCGCCTCGAGTGCGCCTAGCCTAAGTCGCCTCGCTTCAGCCATTTTGAGGTTCCATAGTGTGCCTCGCGCCTCAATAGGCTTTTTTAAACACCGCTTAACTTAGGTAAGAACTCAAGGCATGGTAGGCAACGTTTATGTTATTGACCTGTTTATCCAAGTTGGCTCATTTTAGTGTATAGAAGTAATTAGAGTTGTAGTGTAGAGATATATTTGTCATTTTACTTCCTTTACAGCTCTATTTAAAGAGCTCACTTGTTATATATAAAATGCACTCTCAATAACACTATTTCTAATATTTGTTATCCATTCCAATATCGAAATCTTGTATTCAGTTTCTTCAAATTAGAAACTGTATATATGATTAAGAGAGAATAAGATTGAGAGAAATTATATTCAGATTGTGTTGTGCTTATGTTGTTGAGAGTCTTGCATAGGGCTCTATTTATAGAGCTTACAATACAACAAAATTATTAAAATAACCCTACAATATAACCTAAATATATTTATACACTAACACCCTCCTCAAACTCAAGGTATGTTGAGTTTGCCGCGGAAAATCGATTTGAGGTAAAGACGTTAGTTGTTGGATCAGAGGATGGCTCCAGCGGCGCGTGGTGTTCACACGCTACTGAGTGCGTACGTGTCTGCGGTAGGATGAAACGAACACTGGTGACGAAGTAGCACACAGATGACTGGAGAGAAGGCAAATTCCGGTGAAGACGCGTGGAGCTCAAACGTTGATCAGATGAAGTAAAATATTTATTTTAAATTCTGGGTTGCGCGTGGCGGTCAAGCGTCGGCGGACGGCAAAGGCGCATGAGTGTCACGCGCCGTCATGCAGTAGCTCGGCTCGTTTCTAGTGACAAATCTCGGCATCCTGGTTTCAGACGCGCTGTTGGTGAGAGGAGCATATCGTCGGAGAGGGAGATACGGACTAAAAATCGCAATGGTTTGCAAAATCCGGCGAGGTGCGCGTGAGGATCACGCGTCGGTTAGTTGGCCGGCGGACTTGGACGGAGAGCAAATCGATGACGTTTGATATGGGAGGTGTCGGTGGTGACGAAAGCAAATTGTCGGTGACAAAGTAGGAGCTTGAGACCGAGAAAATGTAAAGATAATGCGACCTCAAGTAGTTGACGGACGAACGGCGAACCACTGGAGATGTGCAAATCAGCGGTCTCTAGATAGGCTGGCGCCGGCGGTGTGGTTGATGGAGGAGCGGAATGGTTTGAATCGCAGAGAGACAGAGGTTGGTCTGGTTCTGGGCCGTGAAAATCAGATGGAGGGAGTGGTTGGCTGTTTCGACAGAGGTGGGCTAGAGGGAGTGTTGGATTTATTTGAGGCTTGGCACCATTGCCACCATGGCAGCGATGCCGCAACCGAAAAACTAGGGGAGGTGTTAGTGTATAAATGTAATTAGATTTTATTGTAGGGTTAATTTAGTAATTTTGTTGTACTGTAAGCTCTATAAATAGAGCCCTATGTACGACTCTCAACAACATAACCACAACACAATCTAAATACAATTTACTATCAATCTTATTCTCTCTTAATCCTATATCCAGTTTCTAACTAGTTAAAAATTAGATAGAGGATTTCAAGATTGAAATGGATAACAAAGATTAGAGACTGTGTTACTGAGAATGCATTTTAAAGAAAACAAATGAGCTCCTTAAATAGAGCTATAAATAAAGTAAAATGACAAACATATCACTACACTACAACTCTAATTACTTTTATACACTAACACCCCTTCAAACTCCAAATATGTTGAGTTTGTCGCGGAATATCAGTTTAAGGTAAAGATGTCAATTGTTCGATCAGAGGACGGCTCCAGCAACGGGTAGTGTTCACACGCTCTTGAGTGCGTATGTGACTGTGGTAGAATGAAACGGACACCAGTGACGCAGTAGCGAACAGATGACCGAAGAGAAGGCAAATTTCGGCAAGGATGCGTGGAGCTCACACGTTAATCAGATGGTCGGCAAACTTTGATGATGTGCACACCGGTAACGACTGGTTAGGACGGTGCCAGCAGTATGGTGAGACAACAGCCGATGACGAAGTAACGGATATGAACCCGAGAGAATGACCAGGTCTGGGGACTGTGCATGTGGCTCACGCATTTGATGGACAGATGAATGGAGAGTAAACAGATTCCGACAAAGGCGCGTGGAGCTCATTCGATTTTCATATGGTCGGCGGACTATGGTGATGAGCAAATTGGTGGTGACTAGTTTGGATTGTGCCAGCAGTATAACGAGACAACCACCGATAACGGAGGGGAGTAACAGATTTGAACTCGAAAGAAAGACCGACTGCGAGTGTGGCTCACTCGGTAAACATACTCTCGATGATGTACATTTTTTGGGGCCACGGAACATACTAAATACAATCAAAATGAACACGGAAAGAATTGGTAACTTCAGACTAACCCATAATAGATTAAAAATAAACATATAATAATTATAATTTTTCAAAATTTTAATTTGGGTTGCGCATGGTGGTCACGCACCGACGGACGGCAGTAGCGCGTGGGTGTCACGCGCTGTCGTAAAATGACGTGGGTACATGAGAGAGCCCGTCAGCTCCTGACTTTAGACGTGTCGGCGGTGAGGAGCAAATCGCCGAAACGGAGATACAGACGG
This sequence comes from Pelargonium nanum, assembly GCA_036897485.1. NCBI lineage: Eukaryota > Viridiplantae > Streptophyta > Magnoliopsida > Geraniales > Geraniaceae > Pelargonium > Pelargonium nanum. The sequence goes on along the minus strand of JAYMTF010003207.1, from coordinate 3,960 downwards.
AAAACCGTGATGGTTTCAGAATTTGGCGAGGCATGCGTTAGGCTCACACACTGGTCTGTTGGCCGGCGGACTTTGACAGAGGGCCGATCGGCGGCCTCTGCATCTGGTGGTGCTGGCAATGACAAGAGATGACCACTGGTAACGGAGATATGAGCTTGGACAAGTTAGAACGTATAGATCCGGCCACGATGCGTGTGACTCACGCGGTTGACGGACGGACGTCAGATCACCGAAGACGTGTAGATCGGTGGTTTCTAGAGTGGCTGGTGTCGGTGATGAAGGTGTTGAATGAACGAAAATATGGAATGGGGAGGGCAGAGACGAAGATGTGTGGTTAGTGGTTTGCTTTGCAGAGATGGGTTTTGTTTTACAGAGTTAAGGGGTTAGGTTTATGACAGATAGGGTACTGAGTTTGGACAAAATAAACATTTAGATGGTAGATTACATGAGGCTTGGCATCACTGCCATGGTGACAGCGGTGCCCGGCGACCGGAAAATCCAGAGAGCTCTGATACCAAATTAGAAACTGGATATAGGATTAAGAGAGAATAAGATTTAGAGAAATTATATTCAGATTGTGTTGTGGTTATGTTGTTAAGAGTCTAACATATGGCTCTATTTACAGAGCTTGCAATACAACAGAATTACTAAAACAACCCTACAATATAACCTAATTACATTTATACACTAGCAGCACAAAACCAGAACTATATATGCCTTTCATTCAAATCATTGTAAACATGTACAAAACCTCATTCTTCAACATTTGTTCAAAAGCCTAGTCAAAATAACTATACATAACTAATATCCATAATGCCACCAATCAACTCAGATGCGGATTAAATGACGAGCACTACTGAACCTTTCAAAGTTGAAAAAAAAATGAAGAATAACAATGACTCCTCAACTTCCGCTTGTTGATACATTTTTCAATTCACGAGTATGAAAGTTGAAATTTAAAAGAACAAAATGACTAAACCAGCACACCAAAAAGGAAACATTGAATCATGAAATCTTACCGACAAATGTTTTGGTGAAGCTTGTCTTGAAGGTCGATGAAGCTGTTATAACTAGCTTCATCAAATGTTACACCTCGTAAAACAGCACAGACAACAAAAGGGCGGATGGAAGACGTCTGTACAAAGATAAAGGGGGGGCAAATGAGGAAATAATATAGTTCACAAACAATTAAAAAAACGAAGAAAATTAATTAATTAAAAAGTCTCAACTTGGATGAATACCTCTGGTTTTACATGCATTTTAAGCATTGATTCCTTTTTAATATCAACTACCGTATACATGGGCAATTCCTTTGGATCATTGAAAACGCGAAGGGCTTGAGCAAGACCTTCAAGGCAAAGCAAATCATACCTGCACATGCAACATAGAACAAGGTTATTTCCACTTTAAACAGTAAATTCACACTAATTTTCCATTCAGTAACAAAATAGTTTTTTACAAAATTTCCAGCAATATAAAAAAAAAAAAGCTAAAACGCCCTTGTTCAAAAATAAGCACATCAATAGGGCACGCAACAGTGATTTGTCGTTGACGTTTTGTATCATATGTTGCTAACTCTAGTTCCTACACTATAAACAATAAACTCAGTTCAATATTCCTGGAATTCCTATTGTACAAACTAGAAAGGCTAAGTTGGAGGTTATCTCATGCACACTACTTGCAAGGGTATAAGCATTTCCAGAAATTCAAAGCTTATTTAGAAGTGCTTGTTTGAATTTGTTTCTATTAATGGCTATGCAGAACTGCCTTTTATTAGAAGTGTGCAATGTATAACATAGTAGTGCCTCAAAAAAGTTTGGTTAATTAGTAACAAGTGGCACACAAGATTTAAAGTGTTTTCGTACTTTCCAATTCACATGTTTATGGTGTAAACTGCCTATCAAAAAAGAGTAATCCAATAAAGACAGTTACTAAATTCTTTTACTTTCCTAACTTATAAGCTCTACCAAGCCTATAAAACTAAAAAGAGGACATAACTGGTCAATTAACTATGGAAAATTAACAGACGTCTCCAAACCTTCCCATGGATTTCTAGATATCTTTGATTTTCCTCTTTTTCATTCTCCATATTTTCTGTTTTTAACAGACAATAAGGGCCCTATATTTTGACTTATGAAGCACTGATTCGCCATTTCAGTGACGAATTGTGTCAAATTCATTAGTCGAACGTGGAAACTCAAATCATATATTAACATTCTAAACAATAACAAATAGGATTCTAAAGACTTAGCTTGATTTTTTAAACTGAACTTATATTGATAATCTCTTGTAAATACTAATGACTCTAAGCATGTTGAAAATGGAGTTGACTGCAACTATCATTGTATTTAGTTGGTAACAAAGACAATTTAAATAGTAATTTGACATTTTGTTTTATTGAATTAATATTAATAAATTTAAAATCTACCAGTTCTTATAATTTACTATATCTTATATTGATATTTTTAATTAACATTCATATTTTTTTTTTCGGAAACGACAAATCACATATCCATGTTTGTGTCATGTCACATGTTCGAATCGGTGTTCCATAGTTTCCAACGCTTGCATATATTTCCATGCTTTGGTAGAATATTTTGGGCAATGATATGTGGAGGTAGCCTACTTACATTTAAAAGGGTCAAACAACTCGTATTGATAATAATATCAACTACTCCATTGCATTTATCCGTTTCTCCTTATGATATAAATTACATTATAGCTCTGTTCTGACTCAATAATTCCAAAATTGTTGACACTTGGAATGAAAATGAGAATACAGCCTGGTCTCAATTAAATGGACACCCATTACAAATAGACAATAGACATGAATAAATAAATAATATAAGAATCTAGTTTTGTAGTGCTCTTTCTCAAGGAAGGAGTTCAATTTCTTTTCTTTCCCTTATATTGACTCTCTACGCCGGAAGAGTGACACAAAGAGCAGAAATCCAAGGTTCTGCTGCTATTGAACTTAATCTCTATAAAGCATTGTTTTCACAATTCTATGTCCTTACATAAAAGTCATATTCTTTTTTTATTGTTTGTCTATTTAGTAGGTTTTGGAACTGCCTTTTGCTTTCTCCTTGGGGCGCTCAATAAAACAATGATGGCATGATTCTAAGCTATGAAACCAGGCCACAAAATCAGAACACTGTGCATAAAGATTGAGAATCACATAATTCCAACAATCAAGAAAACCAAATAGATATACCGGTTCGCAGCCACTTCAATTTTGTAGATTACTTCTTCGTCATTGTCCGCACCTTTCTCGTCTTCCAAGTGCCTCTCTTTCCTAATGATTGCTTTCTCTGTCGTCTGATACAAATGCATTTTCAATACATCAATCACCATACATACTCGAAATCATAAATACAAATGGTAAATTGCACATACAACGTCGTCCAATTCAATCCCGAATCTGAAGCAGAGATCCTCGAACTCTTCTTGAGCTAAAATTTCAAAATCAATGAAGAAAAAAACAATGAGAAGTGATTTCTACGAGTGAATAGAATTGAAGGATAGAGGTTGAAGACTCACTGTAGGTTTTGCCTAGGGCAGCGAAAAGGCGATCCCTCCCGACGCTGATGGTAGGCATGGTAGTTCGCTAGGAAGAGACTGTAACCGGAAAGTAGTGTTCTCTAGAAGCACCGATACTCCAAATTAGGGCTGAGTACCGGTACGCGGCTCTGTTGCGAATCCACAACTCAGCTTTTCGCTATCCAAGTCCAACCGTTTCTGTGATTGGCGGCAGTGAAAGGAAGAAGAAACAACAGGTAGGTAGGGTTTCAGTATGCTCAAGGGTGTTTTTGGTATTTCATCTGTATTGTTGAATTTGAATGGGCTTAGGGCTTGTTTGTTTAGGCCTTGTTTGTTAACTCAACTTCACCTCCGGTAAGTCACGTTAAGTGTCGGTAAGTAGGTGATGAAAACTTTAAGGAGCTGAAAGTTGGTGCTCCG
>JAYMTF010003206.1:0-15836 GCA_036897485.1 Pelargonium nanum | reverse complement strand
GTGGTGGCTTTGGAGGTGGGAAAGGTGGTGGAGTAGGAATTGGAGGTGGATCAGGCGGTGGTATTGGTGGTGGCTTCGGAGGAGGCGGTGGAGCTGGAGGTGGTGGTGGAGGAGGTTTTTGATTCGAGTGAGCTAGTTCTCATAGAAGCCAAATATCATGTTCATGCATGAAAATATAGCTACATTTATGCAAGCCAAGGAAAAATGCTAATTGACATGGCATGTAGTGAATGAATAAAAATAGATATGAAGGTATTAGCTAATAATACCCATGTATTGGTCTCTAATGCCTATAATTTATTATCAAATCATTGTTAAAACTCTAGGTCTGTACCCTCTCTTTGTCTTTTGCACAGACAAAAGAAACAAAAAGAATATGGTCATATTAATTATTGTTTACGTAGTCTTGTTGGTCAAGCGGTTGATATCTTGAACTCAGTTGTGAAGTCCTAATTTTGAGTTTTATCAGTGTTAGTGTTAGTGTTAGTATAATCCAAATATTACTTTTTTTTTTTTTTCTGAAACAAAGGCAATAACTTTTATTCCATATCAATCAAAATACATGTTCGAACAACTTCCAGAACTAACTACAATGACTCAAAACTACTTCCTGACATAGAATTAGGAAGCCGAGCTAACTCATGAGCAACCTGATTCGCAGAGCGTCTAATAAATAAGAACTCGACTTTGTCGAACCTATCAATTAGAGCCAACAATCTTGCAACTCCAATCCATAACCACTATTCCTCACTTCCTTCTTTTGCAGAGCTGAAATGATGCACAGTGCATCCGCCTCAACCTCAACTTGCCTCCACCCCGACACCTTAGCCCAAAGCAACGCCTCTCGGATTAGCCTCCGCCACGTCAACCTCTACCGCCGCCTCTCGAGACTGACAGCCTGCACCTCGAAACACACCGCCTACACCTCTCGCCACCCACCCAATACCCGTCCTCCTCTCCTCCATGAACATCATTGCGTTAGTGTTGATTTTCACCACACCCTCTGCCGCTGATTTCCAGTTCCCACCCCCAACCCCTCCTCTTCGTCCACCATCACCTCTGGCTTGCTGAGCCTCCAACCAACCATCCAACAGCTCTTTGCAAGCTTTCATAATTCTACCAACACTTCACTCCTTATTACTCCACACCCAATCATTCCAACTTCGCCATAAAAATCAACAAAGAGTTGCACCAAATCCACACATATATGGCGTTTCTCGTTTCACCAACTCCGACCACCAGTATTTAAATGACCACCCAACCTCCCAAACAACTCGAACCCCACTTCTCGCCCAACACTCATTCGCATTGCTACAACCAAACATAACATGCTCCAAGCTTTTCACATCCCCTTGACACCCCAAGCACATTATATCCACATCTACCCTCTTGTCATATAATCTAGTCAAATTAGGGACATACATGTTACAACCCCTCTAAACCAGGTGCTTTGCTTTTAACTGGGCACTTAGTTCTCCATAAACTCCTCCACATTTCCTTTACTTCCACTACTTGCTGCGTTTCTATCCCTCCACTGTGCAGATATTTATAAGCACTCTTCATTGAGTACTCACCATTCTTCTCCAACTCCCAAGCTCAGCCATCCTCTACCTCCCTCCTACTCAATATTACTTACCTATTGCCCTCTGATCAGTGACCGAGAACAACTCATTGATAATTGGCCAACTTCATTCCTTCCGGCCATCCTCAGACTGCTAGTCCATCGTCGCCTCCTCCCATCCTTCCACTGCCGGAGACGTCACGTACCTCGGATTCAACCCATACAACCATGGGTCATCATAAGTTTTTGTGCTCTTACCATTCCCAATCCGCATTGTACTCCCTGTTTTCAACACTAATTGAGCAGCCATGACACTCCTCCAAAAGTAACTCGGGTTTGAACCCAATGGAGCATTTAAAAACGTAGTTTTAGGGCAGTACCTTGCTTTCAATGTACGAGCCAACAAACATCCGACCGAGTCATCGCCAACCTTACTTCCCAAGCAAAGCTATATTAAATTCGCGAAACTTCCTCACCCCGAGCCCACCATCATCCTTCCGGCCACACAACCTATCCCACGAACACTAGTGTATGCCTCGCGAATTACTCAAATTCGAACCCCACCAAAATGAATTCATGATTCGTTCCAACGCAACGCAGGTCTCAATCGGAACAAGAAAAATGCTTATCGCGTAGTTTGGAAGCGCTTGCACCACGCTTATTAGGAGGACCTCTTTGCCCGCACGAGACAGAAGCTTCTTCTTTCACCCTTTTAACCACTGCGATACCTTATTCTTCACGAACCGAAACACCTCAGACTTGTTTCGACCCATACTAACCGGCAAGCCCAAGTACCCGTTAACTCTCGGCTCTTCCCGCACACCAAGCTCCCCGCAAACCTCCTCTCTCACCGAGACCGACACGTTAGATTTGAATAGCACAAAGGATTTTGCGAAATTTACTAATTGACCTGACGCTTTCTCGTATACCCTAAGTGTTTGTTTAATAAACTGAACCTCCTCTAGCTCCTTCTTTGCTCGACAAAACAGTAGACTATCGTCAGCAAATAATAAGTGGGATACTGCCGACGCCAATCTCGAAACCCTACACTCATGCAATCTACCTCTCCGCTCCCCTCCTTCAACAACATTGAGAGACCTTCGACACAAATTATGAATAAATACGGCGACAAAGGGTCCCCTTGTCGTAAGCCTCTCTCCGACCGAATGATACCTGACACGCCATCCTGAGGAATAACTCTATATTGCACTGTTTTCATGCACATTCTCATCAAATCTAGCCTCCGATCACTAAACCCCATCACCCTCATGACATCCAATACAAACTGCCACTCAACTCGATCGTTGGGTTTAGCCATATCAATTTTCAGAGATGCAAACTCAAACGGACCTTGATTTCTCCTTTTCATGCTATGCAAAACTTCCGTAGCCACATCAATATTATCAGAAATAAGTTGTCCTGACAAAAAAACACTTTGCGCCTCCGAAATGCACACCTCCAGGATCCTTCTCATTCTATTAGCTAGCATTTTGGCAACAATTTTGTAGGCTATGTTGCACATAGAAATTTGTCTCAAGTCCCCTATAACTTCAAGCTTAGTCTTTTTAGGAATTAAAACTATTAGAGTCTCATTAAGACCATCCGGCATCGCTCACTCTTAATCCGAATACAAGCATCCGACATGTCGTAACCCACAACGTCCCAAAACTCTTTGAAAAATCTTGGGTTCAAACCGTCCGGACCCGACGCTTTATCACCATGCATTGAATTCAATGCAACACACATCATCTTTATCAAACCGAGCCAACAACTCGCTGTTTTGCTCCTCTGTTAACCTTCGCCCTAGCAACCTGCACAATGGTTCTGTCTCCACCCCTCCTAATTTGAATAAATTTGAAAAATAGTGTACGATCACCTCCTCCATCCCGTGAACCGCCCTCCTCCATACACCATTCTCATCTTTAAGTTGCTCAAGTTTATTATTTCTTTTCCGACTCAAAGCCGACATATGAAAATATTTAGTATTCAAGTCACCCCCGGCAAACCAAAATAACTTTGCGCGCTGTTCCAATACGTCTCATAAGCCTCCAATGCCTTGTAGTAACCTTTCCGTACATCCCTCTTATCCCGTCCGCCTCCCTGAGTTACCAAGGCACGAGCTTCTCGAACCTTGCTCATTAACTCCCTTAACTTCGGGCCGCCCCACTCCGACAAGGCTTTACTGCTTTACGCAATCTTCACCATAACGTCACCCTCTCTCCCGGCCTCCCCAGCTCTTCCTCGCTACCCTCCTCGCCTACTCTCCTTCTTTTCTTCTCCGTAACATCCATCAGCACATTCTCCGCTTTCTGTCCTGCTACCCCACCCCTCGTATGTACTGAACCCAGCACCGCAAGATTGCTTGATTTACTTCCTCTTCTTCCCATCATCGAACCACTTGGCTGCAGCTTGCTACAACGTAGGTCTTGGTTAAGCCCTCATAAACACACCATATTAGTTCTCCACCTCATCCGGTTGATCCAAAAGCGCCTCACAGTAGATGTCACTATGCCCCATCAACCCGCAACGGAAACAAAACGTAGGCAACCTCTCGTACTTGAGCTCTACCTCAGCAATCTCTCCTCCAAATTTCTTCAATCTCATACCCTTCTTCAGTGGCTTTCGTATATCCAGCAGCACCCTTGTACGCAAAACCTTATTTCTACCACCTGTAAAATTATTCTTATCGGACTCCTCATATTTGCCAATCAAATTACCAACATCCTTGCACACTTGCTCTGACATATAATTCGGTGGTACCCCATGTAGTTGGACCCAAAAACAAACTGTATGCAAGGGTACCGAAGCCGGATTTGTGTCCAAAGGCACTCTACCACATATGAAGACATGCCTATTGAAGAACCACGACCATTATTGAGAACTCGAAGCATGTCTTTTTCATGATTAAACTAAAAAATATACCGCGTAATCCCATCCCCAGTATATGGTAACTCCTCCACACTCATCTTCCTCATCGGCCTCCACAACGACACCATCATATTCCTCATAGCCTAGAAGTTTATCGGCACTTCTGTGAGAAAGCGACCTACAATAGCCCATTGGCTGATTGTCGACTCCACCACGACCGTCTGGTCGTCCCCATAGTCTAGTTCTGCCACTCCCTCCTGACCGTCCTTCCTTATATTCAGATCCGCACACCTCCTCTCCAACCCCGCTATCTCCCCTCCGATCCGCCATGAAACTTATATTCCTTCAGGCACATGAAACTTTCGCGAAGCCCTAATTCTATTCAAACTGTCGCACCCACTAGTCAAAAGACTAGACACTAGTCAATAGACTAGACAATTTCGTTAATTAACACCTGTATTATCGTTTTGAATAATTGTATTATTAAATTGGTTTTTAGGACTACTTTGCTGGGTCACTCGTGATACTGGTTATGAGCCAGTTTCATGATGTGTCGGCTACTCCAGGCGCGGATTGGACACATCCACATCCACCTACACCAGTTCCAGAGGCGTCAAGAGTATCGTCGTTCGACTCAGCATACGTCGTTCTATTAGCATTTTTTTCTTTTGGTCATCTCCTTCGCATTCCTACGCTATTTTGAGTGGGAGACAGGTCCTAGAGTATTGGCCCTAGACGTCTTTCGTAAGATATTCCCAGTTTCTACTTTTCTTAAGGCTGATATTGGGGGTAACGAGCAGCGCGACTGCATGTTGGGCGCTGAGCCTTATGTGGAGGGTGTGTCTGTGATACACATTCCATGTTTCATACACGAGATATACCATGTCGGGTGTATCGAGCGTTGGATGACACGTCAGTGCGTATGCCCCTGTCTCGCTGCGGCTACTGTGAGGCCAGCTCTGTCGCAGATGCTGCTGGAGCTGGGGATCCAGAGGGCATGGTATGATATTATGTGTACTGTATTGTATTGCTTTATTTTATCATGTAAAACTTAAATATATTTACATGAATAAAAATGTTAGTTTATGTAATAATAATTATTGTCTCCATTTCAATATGTCGTCAATTATTTTGTGTTCATATGTTATTTATACTACGTGAGAGGCACATGACAAAAAGAGCCCTAAAAAATTGTAGAGACAATGAGAATATGCATGTGTGCATCATTCTCAAGCCAAGTGATGTTATTAGGGTTTATCTCTGCTTCAAAGTTGTTGGTGGTTGTTTTCTTGTTTGATTATATGAGCATCAATTTTTCATAATGTTTTTTTGAACTTTGGATAATGTATTTACTATGTGGTTTGATTATATGAGCAGTAATGCTTATTTTATTTGAACTTTCTTAATATAGGTGAAGGCTCTTCATTTGCAAGAGCCACATACCTTACACGTGAGCAACATGAGGAGCTCTTATGTGCTCAAAAAGAAATTATACGAGGATAAATTTAAGGAAGCTCTTCAAGCTCAAAAAAGAAGAATATGATGACAAAATTAAGGAAGCTCTTCAAGCACAAAATGTAGAATATGAGAAAAATAAGCGCGGTTTTTGAATCTCGACAAGAAGACAACATTAATCAAAAGGCCGAGATGCTCAATTGAAGCAGTTGATGCATGTTGAAAGCAGTTGATGCTCAGTTGATATGTTACAAACGGTCATAGCACTGCATAAGGGTTGATGCATGTTTATGAAGAATATTTTAGACATTAATTTACGAACTTTTCAAGTAAAATGATTGAAATGTTATATTTCAAACATCTAGTTATGAATATAAACTTGAACTAGTTATGGTTATTGAGTTTCATTGGCAATTTGTTAAATTTGTAATTGGTTGTGAAGAGTGAAAACATGCATGTTGTAAAATGAGATTGTAGTGAAATTCACTTTAGGCGACATGAAAGTTGTCGCCTATAGTCATTTTGAAAGAGGGTGACAGACCAGCCAGCCTGCCAAAGTCTGATATTTTCGGCGACGGCTTTATTGTCACCTAAGATTGTTGTGGTTTCAATTTGTCACTTAAACATCTATGGCGACATCATTTCCGTCGCACAAAGCTATGTTTTCCATGACAAACTAGCTCCAGTCGTGCACATAGAACTTTTCATGACAAGACATTTGGTTACAACCAATTATTGGCTTTCTGCAACAGGATACGGTTTAAGCGACTGGATTAGTTGTTGCGAAAAATGAAATTTCTTATAGTGATATCTAACCATATGAAATGGTTATCAACAATGGAGCTCTTAGTAATTTCTCATTTAGGCATCAGTCATTGGATTGTAACCTAAGAAGAAGAAACAAAAATGGAAGAAGAAAAGGAGAGGCACAATTCATATTTGAATTCTCATTGAAGTTTTCAAAATTTGTAATTATATGCATGCAAGTGATTCAAAGATAACAATAAGACATGCCAAGACAGACCGTAACACTTAGACCAACCTTTTTTCCAATTGGAGCAACCTTGTCAAGGTAAGTGTGGCACTCCTAGTTTTCCTTTCAACGCACTACAAATTGCCAGTTGGAATTTTAAGTAAATGGTCATTGGTCAGACACAATTTCCAAACAAATTAAAAGTCACTGTATAGAGGGCGAAGAAGATGATGTACAAAGTGGGATCCATATTGGCCTATGATGCATGGACACTCTCATCTTCTCAACGTATTCGTGTCGAAACTTATCCAATATGAGACATTCAAATACTCTTCATATATGTGTTCCATAATTTTTTTTATATTACTTTTTTACCGCATTTTAATAGTACTTTTCAGAGACATTGTCTGGTCTTTCTCCAGTTGGGTTTGTGACCCCTTTTGCTTATTCAACTTGTTGTAGTTTAGTTAGTTATGATACTCATTCGTGCTGTTGTTAAGTCGGCTGTTATCTTGCTCATTTTCACTGTTTTTTCCTCAGTTTTTTGGGTGTTTGTACTATGATCTCTTCTCGGGATCTTTAAATCAATATATGAGGTACTTTTTTTCTGATAAAGAAAAAAGAGACATGTGACAAACACCTTACCTTACGTGTACCTTATTTTTTCTTTTTAAAATTGAATTGATTGAACGAGTTCGACACTAAAAATTATATTGACGAGAATGAATTGATGTAACTTATACACACTAATATAGAAAATAAAAATTATCATTTATTATTATTGAACACTATGTATGTGTATCATGTCTACAATTATATAAAAATTACATGTTATTGTATTGTGTCACGTATTGTGTCTCAAATTGTCAACTCTACTCGTTAGTGTGTCAATTTAGTCTTGACCGGTGTATGTTGTACAGTTAAGTAGAGGTAGATGCCAAAACCATTGACTCTCAGCTTCAACATCTTCTTCACTCTCAGTCAGTCCCATCACTTTCTCCATTCATGTCTGTGTACCATCCAACTAACTCAAGTCTTTGGTTGAACCATTCAAAGTCAGTGGAACCCCAAATTTCTCCGATATATGCACAAGAAACTCTCATCATTCAACTTTGTAAATCATTGAATCTTATATATATGTATGGTTGCTGAGTTGGGATGCATAAACAAAACTTTCTGTAAGCAAATTTGAAATGGAAAGCTGCTATGCCAGAGCCATGCCACTTCTCTTGCTCTGCTTGTGTCTCTACTCAGCATTTTCCAAATGTTCTTGCGCTGCAACTCCAACTCCAAACGGCCTAATGTGCAGAGAAAGTGAAAGGAAGGCCCTCATTACCTTCAAGCTGGGTCTTGATGACATCTCAAACCGGCTCTCATCGTGGTCTGGTCAAGATTGCTGCTCGTGGAAAGGCGTAGGCTGCGACAATACCACGCGCCTTATCGTGTCCCTCAACGTTTCAAGATATGACTTGAGTGGCAAGATAAGCGATTCGCTGTTGCATTTGAAGCATCTTCGTTATTTGGATCTCAGTTCCAATGACTTTGGAGGACATCACATTCCAAAATTCCTCGGCTCCCTCACAAATTTAAGGTATCTAAATCTCTTCGATTCGAGCTTTTCTGGCATGATTCCTCATCAGCTTGGTAACCTCTCTAATCTGTATTACCTTAACCTTGGAAGCTCTCTTTCCAGTGGTTACTTGCAATCCAAGAATATAGATTGGGTTTCGCGTCTTTTGTCCCTAGAATTCCTCCAAATGGATGAAGCTTACCTTTACTATGCATCTAATTGGCTACAAATCATCAACATGCTCCCTTCTCTGAAAGAGTTGTACTTGAGAAATTGTGCACTTGATAGGCTTGATCCTCTTCCTCATGTTAATTTCTCGTCTCTTGTCATGCTCGATCTTTCGTGGAACTATTTTGATTCCCCTAAAGTTGATTGGCTCTCTAATCTTCGCTCCCTCGTTGCACTTGATCTAAGCTTCAATGACTTTTATGCTCCAATACATAGCAGCCTTCAGAACATAAGTACTCTTAGGTACCTTGATTTGTCTAGTAACAAGTTCAATTCTACCATACCCGATTGGCTGTACAAGCTAAAGAGTCTTGAGTCTATCCAAGCTTCATCTAACAAGTTACAAGGTACAATCTCAAATGATATAGGCAACCTCACCTCACTCAATGTGCTTCAACTCTCGGGAAATGGATTCGAAGGGGACATACCAATATCGTTGAGAAATCTTTGCAGCTTGCGCACGTTGGACTTGTCATTCAACAAACTCGCGCAGGGTGTTTATGGAGTTCTTAAATCTTCATCTGCTTGCATGTTTGAAAGTTTGGAGTCCTTGAATTTGGCAAATAATCAATTTGGTGGGAATTTGCCAATTCACTTGGGGCACTTTCAGCACTTGTCTGTTTTGTCCATTGCCAATAACTCCTTTTCAGGTCCAATTCCCATGTCTTTTGGGAAGCTATTGTCATTGAGAGAGTTGAGACTTTCTCACAATCAGTTTAGCGGGAAGTTGCCGGAGACTCTTGGACAACTAACAAACCTCGAGCACCTAGACATCGCGGACAATTTCCTGCAGGGTGTAGTTTCTGAAGTGCATTTTGCCAATCTCGCGAGACTGAAGACATTGGAAGCATCTTCCAACTTGCTGGCCTTGCAAGTGGCCTCAAACTGGACTCCTCCATTTCAGCTTGAGATCATAAAGATGAGACTTTGGCAACTAGGTCCATCATTTCCACCGTGGGTTCGGACACAAAAGGAATGTTGGTATCTCGATCTATCCGATACAGGAATCTCACAGGCCATCCCTACTTGGTTCTGGAGCTCATCACAAATTCAGCATTTGAATCTGTCGCATAACCACATCCCGGGAAGTATTCCAAAGTTGCCTTTCGGGTCAGCAATCTACCTTGGCTCCAATAACTTCTCTGGTCCTTTGCCCCGCATAACATCGGATGTAATGGACTTAGATCTCTCCAACAACTCATTCACCGGGCACGTGGATCCCATTGCTTGCAATGATCTAATGTTCTCGAGGTTTCTTGATCTCTCGGAGAATCACTTATCTGGAGAACTTCCCGACTGCTGGATGAATTGGCCATTTCTAATGGTGCTGAGATTGGGGAACAATCATCTGAGAGGGAAGATACCAAGTTCCATTGGATCTTTGCTAGACCTGAGGTCGCTACACTTGCGCAGCAACGACCTAGTGGGACAATTGCCATCATCATTGAAGAAATGCAAGAAGCTAAAGATTGTGGATCTTAGTGAGAATGAATTTGTAGGGAGGATACCCATTTGGATCGGGAAACGTTTGCCTCGTCTTATCGTTCTTGCCCTTCGTTCTAATAGGTTCAATGGAAGCATTCCTCGGCAACTCTGTCACCTGAATGTCCTTCAAATCTTGGACTTAGCAGACAACAATCTAACAGGAAACATCCCACAATGCCTTGGCAATTTTGGTGCTATGAGTAAACAAGTGAACTCGAGTGGACGGATCTCCTACGACGTGTATGGTTACGAGGTATCAGAAAGAGCATCTTTAGTGACTAAAGGAGTGGAGTATGAATATAGCAACACCCTTGCACTGGTAACAAGCATAGACCTCTCAAGAAACAGGCTATCAGGAAAAATGCCTTGGGGACTAACAAGTCTCTATGGTTTGCTGTACTTGAACCTATCAAGCAACCATCTCCAAGGAGCAATCCCAGAGAAAATTGGTGTCATGAAATCTTTGGAGTCTCTTGATTTGTCAGTAAACCAATTTTCAGGTGCCATTCCACAGACCATGGTGAACTTGACATTTTTGAGTCACTTGAACTTGTCACTCAACAATTTCTCGGGCAAGATTCCATTAGGCACTCAACTCCAGAGCTTTAGTGCACTCAGTTTCATTGGAAACAAGAACCTCTGTGGTCCTCCTCTTACTGATAAGTGTCCTGGAGATGATGTTACTGGTGATGGGGAAGAAGGGTCTGAGCCCAACGAAGATGGATGGATCGATATGAAATGGTTCTATATGACCATACCGTTCGGGTTTGTGGTAGGTTTCTGGGGCATTCTGAGTCCACTAGCACTCAACAAGAGGTGGAGATATGCATATTTTCAGTTTTTGGATCGCATGGCGGACAAATTGTTATGATATTGTTAGTTAGGCATTTTAGATCTTCTGAGGTCTCGAGTTTTAGCCTCTTAGCTGGTGTTGGTATTGCCGGTTAAAGAAAAATAGTATTCTCCAATGGAAATTGTCAGTATCTTTCTTATCACGTGTTTTTTTGTAAGAATTTTTATCATAAGAACTTCACTTGACAAATGAATAAACAGAACCTGCTTTCATCAGATATAATGAAACATAAAAACAAGAGACTTTGATATGATCAAATAATGACTTTTCATGCAAAACATATACTCAACATAATGAAACAAATGGAGTACCTTGCGGAACAAACGAGGCTGAAAATGATATGCATCCTCACTAGGAACCATGCTAACACTTAGCTGAAAAGAAACCAAAAAACATTGCCATTTGTTCAGCATAACTACTACAGAAAAAATGGGCAAATGATAGACCAATAAGCAAATATACAAAAAACATATGGTGAATTGGTAGATAGCATACTATTTGTTCCCCAAAATCAACTTTGACACTTTTAGCTGATATACCCTTAACAAATATAGTCACAACCACTTCTTCTGGCTTCTGATAAAATTCATACCTGCACATACAGTTTTTCATATCACTTTATTAGATTAGCCACATACTTTGAGTAGCATATCACTTTCTCCTTAATATACATATTGTATGGTGTGCACTATAAATAAAAACAAAATCAAATTTTTTATGTGTATTTCACATCATACAAATGCACTCACATGTGCGCATCGTTGTAAACAAGGTCGGGCGATGTTATTAGATATGAGATTATATGTGCGAATTCTCATATGAATCGATAGAAATCATATTTCTCTATTTCTTATATGGATTTTATTTTTACGCGTCCAAATAAACAGTTTAATAATATTTTGTAGAATAATATAATTCTCTTCGTCTAACAAAAAAATCGTTAATATACAAATTTTATAATGCAATATAGACAAATAAATTTTATATGTATTTCACATCTTGCACACTTAATCATTACACTTTCATCACATAATAAAAAAGATCACATTACACAAACTAGTAAGAACATAAATTGAAATCAAAGGGGACTATAAAGTCGATCATTTTATGTGACTGATTAGACTTGGGAGGTGATAAATAAATGAAGACAACAAATTGAATAATTGATATTGAAGTAATTTATGTAGAAGATAAAAACACATGTAGCATGGATAGGGAAAAGGTGCTAAAACTCACTTCTCAATGTCACCAAATTGCATTATAAATGAGCTTTTAGGCTTACACCTGTACTTCTCCTAAGAAAAAAATATATAAATAAGATAGGGGTTACCATTCACCAAACTTGCAGGGTGCCATATATACTATCAAATTCTTGGCCTACCTAACATAACTAGTATAATGCATACATGGTAGCATTAGCATGCCCAACTTCATTTACACAAACTCATAAGAAAAAGTTTGACAAAAACAAAACACAAAAAAATATTGTGGTTGACTTGAGAAGATCTCGTCTTATGTTTGTTTATGGATCTCAACCGCTGAACCAGAGGGAGTTTCTCGGTTGTCACATTCAGGAATACTAGTTATTCAATTAAAAATTATGTGATAATCTATGTGATAGTGCTTTGTAATGATGACGCACGCGGGGTGATTTCCAACAAATATACAAAGCAGATGCATCAACATTTAGGAGATTTTTTTTTTTGATAGGCAAGCAGTACTTTTATTAAACATAAGCCGAAAGGGTAAAAATAAAAGTACAAGAGATGAAATGAACCAATCAAAAAAACAGAGAGCAAGGATCACTACTCCAAACCGAAAACGAGAAATCACTAGAAGTCACACCAAGCAATAACGGAGCAATAGAGAAAGAAAGACCCTTAATTCGACTTAAGGTATCTTCCACCACCGGAGCTTTTTCTTTGAAAATAAGAGCATTCCTAGCAAGCCAAATGAACCAAAGCACAACCGAGCACAAACCGCACCAAACTTTCCGAAGTTGAGGCCCACCGTACAGCATGGACTCCCAAGAACACAACAGCTGGAAACAAGAACCTGGGAGAGCAGATTTGACACCCCACCAACTCAGAATCCTATCCCAAACTTTACTTGACCACACACAATGAATCAACAAATGAGAACAGTCCTCCCTACTGTCATTGCATAGGCGACAGATAAGAAAAGAAGCATCAAGAGGCACACCCCGCTGCATGAGAAAAGAGAAGCAAGGAATGCTATTTAAAGCCGCAAGCCAAGCAAAACTTTGAATCTTCGGCGGCACACCGGACTTCCAAATAAGATTGGAACAAGCAAAACGAGAATGAGGGAGCCGGGCATAAAGAGTGTCAAAGGCTTTTCTCGTTGTGAACTTACCGGAGGCCGAGTGTTTCCAACGTAACAGGTCCGGTGAATATGGAACCAGCTGGATCGGGTTTAGAACAGCCAGGATTTAGGAGATGAAACTCAAACCATGTAGTACCATCATGAAAATGTTACTCCTATGAAAAAAATATTGTTATATATCATATACAACAATTAAGAACAAGAACGAATTGGGAGGAGATGGGGGAGATTTGATCCATCTATTTCAGCGGATCTATTCGGAGCTGCCCAAGGAGGTTCCAACATCGGCGTCTCGTAGCTGAGCTCTTACAGTCTGATGAATATGTCTCCCGTCAAGTTCATGTTGGGAATCATGAGATCGTTCTCGTCCCCGTCCTTGTCCTCATTTTCTACCATGTCATCATTGTCTTCCTTGTTTGTTGCTCTACTCTCATCGGTAGGAGAAGTGGTCGGCGAAAAGGCTGAGGGGTTTTTGCTTAGCGGTTCTAATTAACTATTGGTTGGCAACTATTTTGGCAGAGGAGGAGAGTTTGTTCCAGTTGTTGCCGGCGAGAGAGTTTCGGTGAGTCGGACGAGGGTGGTTATGCTCGCCGGTGTAAGTGACCATGAATTTTTTTGGATCTATGGGTGCTCTTCTCCACTTGCGTTCCGGTTGAACAACCTTTAGAGCTACTACATCTATAGTAACTTCTACCATATGATTACAAAAAATATATACTATAGTATGTTAAACTTGGTTAGAAGGCATTATGAGTTGTCACGTCACCAAGTTTAGCAATTTTAAGCATTCTCATGGCATGACTTTTCAATTCCCATGAGTTACACTTTAAACACCTATTAACTCATAATAATAACTAATAGTATTATATTTAACAATCACTATATATATTATCTATAGGTTATAGAGGAAAGTAGTTAAAAGGTCATGAGTCATTTTCTTCTTTTATTTATTTATATATTACAATAGTAATCACATTTTTCTCTTCATTTCATTTCAAAAGTTGCATAATTCCATTGAAAAACATGTCATAGAAGCTAACAAATGTTTAGTATTTTAAGGTATTTTATATCTAATCATATTGTATATTGTTCATATTATCATATTTTTAGTTATGATTTTCTTAGAACTTTGTTCACTCAATCTCAATTCCAATATACCATGTATGTGCCAACATATATGTAATCAAACTAATAGTTTTGCAAATTTCAACCTAATATTTTTGTTTTGTCAATTTCAACATTACCTACAAACTCATAATAAAGCAACATTTTTGTGTGCGCAGGATCTGAAAAACAAACAACGGAGATGCATGAGAGAAAGTAAAGGTGTGAATTTTACCTTTCAAAACCATCTTGAGTTTGACACAATAACTTTTTTGTTTTTGTTTTCATTGATTCATATTTAATTTTAAAAAGACTCATCTTATTTACCTCAAAACAATTCTTTTCCCAATTGTCATATATGTGAAAAAACTATCAGATTTCAACCTTAGTTCCATATCAATATGGTCATATTGATTGGTCTATGAATGTTTGCATGTTGTTCTAATTGTTGTCTGCCTTCCTAGCAATGTGGGTTTTGTTTTCAACAACAGTTATGAAGGTTTTATTGTTGATACGCTTGAAGACAAAGAGGTCATTTCAAGGTATGGAGTTTGTCATATATTCTCTATGTAATATGTAAATCAATAGTGCACATAAAAATTAATTAATTTCTTATGATAATTATTAAAATGCAAAAATATTCCATTTTATTATTCACATAATATGGATAGCTTGATTTTGCATTACAGGATTGTTCCAATTCGTGAAACGTCGGAACTTCCAACGACTATAGACATTGGTTACGAGATAAAAAAGCAATGTTGGAAAAAGATGAAGACTTTTACTTTTTGGGTTTACAAGGCTTCAATACGTTTATTATCTATGTAATATAATATTTATTGGGTAGGCAAATGTGATGTTCTCTGTAAATGTATTACACATGTATTTTAGTTTCGTTTTTTTAACAGCAAGCGTATTAATATTAATATATCAATCTTTTAATAATTAATATTACTCACAATTTTCTAACTTTTTTTTAAAGGATTTTCTAACTTTTTTAATACTAAGACACAAAATAATTTTAATTTAAAAATAAAAACTTTGTACATGTTCATAAATATAAAGGCAAAAGAAATAACGTTATACTATATGAACGAGTTTTCTTTATTCTAATTTAGCGTTTCAAATAAATCTGCTCATATATTTTATTTTTTCATTCCAAAATATTTTGCAATCAAGATAACTGGAAAAGAATAGTTTTATGAAATGAAAAAAACAAAGAAAATTAGATATTGAAAAAATTAAACAAAAAGAACAACAATAAAAGTTTTTTTTTTTTTGAAGTAAGACTAAATGTAATTTGAAAATAATGAAAATTGAAATTATCTAAAACAAAGCTTTGATTATGAAAGACTTTTTGATATGTTTTATTTTCACATACCGCTTCATTTTAATT